>LPNX010043870.1:226617-382676 GCA_001517045.1 Pseudotsuga menziesii
CCTAGATCTAAGTAGGACCACCGTAGTCACTTGGACCACATTAGTCCCCATGGTCCCTCTATACTCTAGCTTCCTTAGCCTCTTTGGATTTGGTAGCGTCGACAGCATCTATGTACACAAGAACTACTCTGGCCGCCCGCCTCAAATAGCATAACTAGATAGGTGGAACTCCAACCACAAGCTCCTACATGATGGCCGAGATATGCTCTATCCGCAAAGTGGGAACTCTTCAGGTAAGCCTGTCCAGCTTCCCCTCCAAAAACCTAATAAGCCCCGGGTCTTCGCCTACAATAGGATGAACAAACATACGTGGATGCCCCTCAGGGTGGACTAGTCCAATATCTGCATTTTGACATGTTTATACGATTAGTACTTTTATACATATGTATATATTTATCATTTTAAAATTTATAAAAAAAAAATTGAAAATTAAAAAAAATTGAAAATAAAAAAAAATTACCTAGCTCTCCCCATGCTCCTCCTGGAGGGAGGAAAAGGTCTAGATCACCTCAAAAATACATCTTGACATATGGAAACTGCTCTAGTGCTGGCAGCTTCCACTCCCACCAAAAGTACAAGTCATCATCATACGCACTGTGCACTAAATCTCCTCCTCCTTGTTGGAGGAAGATGTCTCCCCATCTACTCAGCCTAGGCTGACGTGGAGATCAGACTAGTAGGGGTATAGCAGGGCTCAACCCTGGTACTCTCTCTTGAAGAAGGAAACCAATATGCTATAATACCCAAAGTTCTTCCGCCTTCCTCTCTTGCAATCCGAGAGTTGCTTTTTCATTATTGGGACAACTCCTGAACACCAATCATACAGGGCACCATGCATACAATCCACCACCAACCTCATTTGGTTCCATGTAGCTAGATGTAACGAAGAGGATCCTGCAATCCTCACTATGGTGCTCGTCAGTACCGATAGTGTAAAATTATGGATATGTGCAATAGGGACACAGCTCCCTCTCTTCTGGGTACCAAGTGTGCAGTACACATCAATGTAGTTCTGGACACTTAAAGGAACACCGCCTCTGCCGGTGCCCTCTAAGTTGACCGATGCTCCTCGTCATGACAGATCAGCAACAAAATACATGTCCTCAGAAGTAATTTCCAAAGTCTCACCCTGTAGTTGAAACATCCCTAAATCATGATCCCAGTAGTTTATCATGAACTCCAATAAAAAGACATTGACCCACATAGGTGATGTGCAAAAGAATTTTAATAACCCACTCGTTCGTAAAGCATGTACGGTGGGCGCACTTTGGAGCGATTCTTGGTCCATATTTTCATGCTTCCGTTCCCTCCATTCCAACACCATCTTCACACCTGGAAAAATAACCATTATGAATCATCAATTTCTTATAAAATTTGAAATTTTTTGCCTTAAATTAGCCTTTTATCCTTCACGCAATACACGCGACTGTCTAGTTAGACATGTCGCGTACTGTACACGACTGTCTCTAAATGCAACCAGTGTACAGAATGCGTGTAAGCGAGTTTCAACACTATGAACCCGCGTACATACCATGACATGCTTTAGGATGCTTAAAATCATGAAATTGGGACTCAAATTTGAAAATTGCTAGGATCAAATTGAAGAGCTCAGGGTGTAGGCTTACCTGCAACTTGCAGGATTGGATTTCATCCACTAAATTGTCCACACTGATTGAATGAAGGTAGAGGTAAAAACTTGCTTCTTATGGCATAAAATCCAAATGGTGAGTTTTGTTTTAATTTTTGAACTATTTATAGAAATTATATTTCTAAAAGTGGGTTTTTTCCTGTAGTTCGAAATATATTCAACTAATACCATATCTCTTTTTGCCTTGTAACAAGTTTTTTGTCATCACAAACTATTTTTTGCTTCTATAGGGTGGTTTTTGACATTTTCAATGCATTTTTGCATCTATACTTAATCCATGTTAACCTTAGCAATTAACATTTTTCCACAGACTATGGTATTTTAAGCCATTAGTTCCCTGTCTTTACCATTGTTCTTCCGTGGATAGGACCTCCTTTTCATGAGTATCCTACTTTGAAACCTACGTTGTCTTTTGATACTCATGCTGCATCTGCTTCAGGTAGAGGGGTGTCCTATTAGCTATTTTTCATTCCAAATGGAGCCTCTTTTGAGCCTCTTTTTACAAGCTATCCCTTTATAGGACACCCTACCCTTATGGAGTTTATTTAGGCCCTGGTCTGACTTCTTCGAAATAGACTTGACTGCCGAGTTAACTTGTCCATTCAAGATTGTTAAGAATATGTGAATGGGCATCTGCATTGGTGGTAGGTTATCTCTTTCTCAGACCATGCAGAATAATATGAGAAAGGATCCCTCTCTTTTCTATTTTGAATTGAGAAGAGTATTCTTAGGCATAGGTTTATCACTTTTCTGGACCTGAGGGACTAAATCTATGGAAAAGGAACTCCCGGTATGAGCTTAGTTTTCTCTTTTTTGTGCTTTGGACCTAAACATGAAAAAGTTTCTGAGTGTACTTTATATCTTTGTCATGCTCGTTAAACACTACAGAACAAAGCAACGAGTTTATTGTTGTAAGCCCCATTTCTCGTACTCAAATGGATATTTCCGAGTGATCTTGCTTTCCTTCACACTCATAAAAATCAAGCTATTCATGCTGTTCTAGAAGGAGCATTGGGTAGGTGGTCATTTAACCTTTTTTGGACATCCCTGACTAAGTATGAAAAAGGTTCACCTTTACTTCTATGGAAGTTAAGAGAGTTCTTCTGTGGTATGTTTTATACTTTTCCAGCCTCAGGAGACTAAATTGGACGAAAAAGGACCCCCCTGGAATCTTCTTTGGAGTTTTCAGACTCTCTAAATGTGAAAAAACTAGCTGAGTATGTACTAGTTCGGGCTCATTAAATCCACGAATTAGTGACACCATCAAGCATTATTTTATCTTCTCTTCAAGCTTGTTAAAAAATGAAGAGAGACCTGAGTTGACTTTCCTGGACTCGTTAAAATTTAACAGGGAAGGTAAGGAATAAGTTTTCTCTTGTTTTCAGTAAGTGGCAGCATGTCATCCTTGAACATAGCACTTTCTGTATTTTCTGATACCCATGTCTCAGTGTTCACTTTCAGTTCAGCTATTCTTTCGAGTTTGTTACTCCTCCTCTTGTCCGTTATACCTAGGGAATCTGATCATGTCTCCTACATGAAAGATAAGTCTATTCGTTATATCTATAAAGTTAAAAGATACCTTGGGTCATCTCTGTGTCGTGCTCATTGTTCAAGGACTCAACCCAATGTTTGATCTTTATCCTAATCCAATCATTATTATATCAATTATCTCTTGTGTCTCCCTTCCTTTACCTAGTTCCTAGTCACTCTTGTGATCCGCTGGAGGATCCATTTCCTTCCTTATCACAGTATGGTTCCATTTCAGTACTTCCTGATGACGAAGACCTACAGTTTTGATGATAGTACCTTAGGATTCACTTCTATCATTGGTGAATTTCTTTGCTTCAGTTGTCGATTATCACCTATTGATTGACAAGCTGTTGAATCCTTTCCATGTTCGACTTCAACCTACATTTATTCACATGGATTGGATTGTACTGGTTCTTTGGGATTACATATGAATACCTTAGTTCCTCATCTATGGACTAAGTTGCACAAGATTATGTTTCATTTATGTACACAACTTCCAGATCTTTGAAGACTCATCATCATTTTATATTGTGGCTTCGATCCACCTTTGTAATATACATGGTCTTGTACCCATATCATATGATGTACTCAAATATTGTAAAGGAGCTAGTGTTCCAGTATATTGAACATAGCATCCTCAGATATGACTTTGTATATGACATTATTATGTATTTGTTTCAGGTACTACCTCTGCTCCATTGGATTTCTAAGTTCTCCAAAGATAAAGATTATAATGTGTTTCAGCCATCGCTTCCCTCTAACCTCACACGTTAGGGGGCATCTGTTATCACCCCAAATGGCACTTCTCTGTCTGAGTGCCAACATTTCCTATGTTGGCACACAAAAGGACATTTATGGATTGAATGTTTCCTAAAAGACTATAGATGGGCATATTATGAAATACATTCATTATCCATCCAACTTGCCATTTTTACCTTTTAATATGTCAATTTTTGTATGAAACTTTTCCTATAAGAAACCCGCGTACATACGCGACTTTTCCCTACAGCATGTCACGTACTGTACGTGAGTATTTGTCATTGCAACCCGCATACATATTTGTACGTGGATTTCCCTTAGAGAAACTCACGTGTCATATGCGGGTTGTCAGTATCAATACTCACATATGCATTACTTTGACATTAAAAATAATAAATCATGATTATTTGAGATTTATTAAGCCCTTAACTATAACCACTGTCTCAACCTCCTCAACCCTCGAAACTGCCTTATTTCACTATGTATAAATAAAGGCCTTGGGGAGGATGTTAAGAAATGATACTTGGAGAGCAAAGTTATGCTAGTGGTATCTATTCAGAATTTTTTGGAGCAGTAGAGCTCAAAATCCTTTGGTTGCAAAGGAGTCCTTGTCTCAGGTGTTGGGTTGTAATCTTAACTCATTCACTATTGTTAATAAAGAGAATCCTTATTCCAAATGTGTTTTGAATGTCTTTCATGTATTATGGTTTGATGAATATTTATGATTAAGCACTCTATATACTATTTATCTAACCTGTCCTATATACATGTATAATATTGCACTTGGAGGATTTTCTCTTTACAGGTGAAGGAGAAACATCCCTGAAATATTTGGAGGAGAATCAGAGCGGAAGAAGACAAAGCTTGGATCAACCGTCGTGAATCGGGTGAGTCTATCCTATCTTCTTGTTTCCTTTTTTGCACTTTAAATTTGATTTCCTGCAAGTTTTAAGAGTATGTTGGTAACCCCAGACCTTTGGTTATAAGGTGTTTATTCCTGTTGTTATCCACCTGAATGGCACCTCTCCGTCTGAGTGCCGACATCCCTCTTGTTGGCACACAAAAGGACATCTATGGATTGAGGGTTGCCAAAAACACTATAGATGGGCTTATTATAAAATACATTCCTCATCCATCCAGCTGGTTACTTTGAATTTTTAATTATATCAAGTCATATCCGTGACCCTATATATATGCAACTCGCGGATCATACACGAGTGTCGGTTGTTGCAAGTCGTGGATGGATGTATACGCAGGTTGCTCTTATAGCAACTCGCGGATCATACGTGAGTTGTCGGTCTTGATACCCATGGATATGTCCCTTTGACATTTAAAATAAAAACACATGATTAATTGAGATTAGTTAAGCCATTTCCCTTAATCTCCTTAACTGTCTCAACCTCCTCAACCTTCGAAACTGCCTTATTTCATCCATATAAATACAGGCCTTGGGGAGGGTGTTTGATACACACACTTGGAGAGCAAAGTTACGCTGGTGGAGTTTATACAGAAGTATTTGGAGCAGTGGAACTCAAAATACTTTGGTTGCAAAGGAGTCCTTGTCTCAGGCGTTGGGTTGTAATCTAAACTTCTTCATTATTGATAATAAAGATAATCCTTCTTCATATGTGTCTTGAATGTATTTCATGTATTGTGGTTTGATAAATGTTTATGTTTCAACATCCTGTTTATGATTTATCTAACCTGTTTATATATATGAATCATCTTGTATTTGGAAGACTGAATCTTGACAGGTGAAGGAGAAAGCATCCCTGAAGACTTTAGAGGAGAAGCAGAGTGGAAGAGGACAAGCTAGGATCAACCGTCTTGCATTGGGTGAGTTTTTCCCATCTTCCTATTTCCTTTACTGCACTCTAGAGTCAATTGTCTACAAGTTAATTGAGTATGTTGGTAACCCCAGTCCTTAGGTTATAAGGTGCATAATCCTGTACAACAGAACTGGTGACTCCGCTGGGGAGCCTAGACTGCTGTAGGTTGTTTTTGTCACCCCTAACCAGTATTTGATATGAAGTCTGTGTGTGATCTTTTATCCTGGTTCATACTTGCTTCAGTATTTGAAAGTCTTGGGAATTTTTCTTGTTTTTTGTGAAAATTTTTATACCTATCCGCGAGTTTCTCTTCTGCACAGTCGCAGATACAATCCTGCATACGCGGGTTGCTATATTGAACAGTCGCATATCATCCATGGGTTGCACTTCTATACAGTCGCGTATATGCCTGGAAGTAGGGATTTTTTAAGTTAAGGTTTACTTGTTCCTTTCTTTGTGTAATCCCTATTTTTGAGTTGATTTTATTTATGAATGTTGTGTAGCTTCTCTGAATACCTTTGGTGATCACACTTTGTGCTTTTTCGAAATCCCTTGAGTCTCTTTTGCTTGGATTATTTTCTGCTTGCATGCTGAAGTAGTTTGGCCTGTTTGGGTTGTAGGTTAAATTGTTTCTGTCCAGATCAACGATTAGGGTCTTGGGCTTTATTTTTTCAGTGTGTCTTTTGACAGTGGCTGGTTGTCACTTGCCTTTATAAGTCTACAGTGATTTTTTCATTGTGTGCACCCAAGCTAGGGTTCCTAGCCTTCCTTTGCTTGGTATGATTTTTGGCTCATGTTTCTGGTCAGCCTCTGTCAGTGATCTTTGTTTGATTTCAGAAGCTTGTTGGTGTTGGTTTCCTTCTTCTTTTGTTGGTTAACTTCACCTTGCCAAAATAGTTGACTTGTTTTTTATGCAAGCCTTCCTTCCAAGTAGGGTTTATACTGACTTTAGTTCATTCTAGAGTTTGTTTGGTGGTTGTATAGCAGAGGTCCTTTTGCTTTGTTATTTTTATCCGCATACTTTGCTTTGTAGGTAGTTTTTATTTTTCATTTATAAAAGAAAATTAAAAAGAACGTATACTTGTTTTTGCTACTTTTCCCCTCCACCTCCTTCTTTGGCTTGACCTTGTTGGACAAGGTACTGAGCAGCCTTTGTTTGTAGGTTTAGATTGATTCTTGGGACTTCTTGACCTTTGTTTATGTCAGTCTTTTTGCTTAGTCTCTTCATTCCAAAGTTGTTGGCTTGTTTACCTTTGTAAGCCTTCTTTTCAAGAGAGGTTGATATCTTTCTTTAGGGAAACCTAGGGTTTGTTTGTGGGGTGTAGAGTAGTTGTCTATTTGCTTTGCTTACAGTACTTTCTTGCATTAGTTGATAGGATGATTTTTCTTTTGAATTTATAAAAGGAAAAGACAAAAACACATGTTTGCTTTATATGCATGTAGATTAGTTTTTTAGTCTAGATTGCATGGCATATCATTGTTTTTGGAAAAATTAAAAAATAAAAAAGAATTTGTTCTTTTGTGGCTTTCAATTTTTCTGTTTGAAAAATAAAGAGAATAGTTTTTTATTTTTGCATTTCATATCTCTTTTCTTAGTCATTTTGTTTCAACTTTGAGTCAAAACACCACATAAGTTTCATGCCATTTACCCTCTGACTAAAAACAACCCTTAAAATAAACGATATAATTTAAAAATTATTAGTAATTTTTATTTTATAGGGTCATACACCAACTAGCTCAGGCTAGACTTGTGGATTATGGAGTTTCAACTCTCCACAAGTGTTAAAATTTTAGACGTAGTTGGCCAATCACTAGGTAAACCCTTCTCTACGTTGATTGTATCTGGGAAGCTCCTCTCAAATGGGAGTTAAGCACGAGGCTGTGTGGAGACTTGGACTGAGGAGATACCCCTCCAATTCCTTGTCAAAGTGTAGACCAAGGTTTTTACGCATCTAGGGATTCTGTCTTAGACAGGGTTTTGGGCTCAACTACCTTGCCCATGCGTATGAATCAGGCTTGCGACTATCCCCCCAGACTGTCAATATAGTTGAGGTAGCCTTTAGTCTCTTTGACATCTAGGGTTCATACACAGGTACACCGGAAGGCTATTTCAAGTTGACCTTGGACGGGCTTGGAAGGTAACCCCGGTAGAAAGTGTGGGAAGGCAGTGGGTGATTCCTCCGCTTGTGCCTAAGAACATTTATAGGGATGCCAAGTAACTATCTATCAACTTTCTTCTGGAAAGTATATCTTATACCTGTTTGTCTGTTTGGCTTTAGGAATTTTTAGTGAGTGCTATGTGGTTTGTCTGTACTTAGTGTGCCTTTAGGTGTGTGCTTTTTAATTTTGGTTGCCTATCAACCTCAGACTTTGTCTTATTGTTTGAAACTATGGCTAACACCCCTTTGAACATCAACCAAGAGAGCCCCATGTTGGGAACTCCTTGTACTATTCCTCTCATGGGGAATGTTGGTGTTCCCTTGATGGCCACCCTGAATATATCTGGATTCACCCTAGGGCTACTGGTGTGGTTGTTTTCCACTCCAACTGTCCTAAATGCTCATGATGCTTCTCAAGTATGCTCCTTATATCAAGGGCATCAAAACACTGCTTCCCCTTCACCTATAGTTGATTCTCCTCCTCGTTCTACCTCATGCGGTGAAAGTACTGATACTAGTAACCGACAGTCTAAAAGGAGTAAAAGAAGGAGGAATAGGAAGAAGGCACATAAGCAAGGGGGAACCCATTCAACCTCTGCCAGTCAAGTTGAACCTCACCACCTAGCCTCTGCAGTCCATGCTAGGGGCACTTATCCAACCTCTACAGGTCATGTTGGATCTAAGAACTCAACCTCTGCACGTCAAGTTGATCTTCAGCATCGAGCCTCTGTTGATCATGCTGGTGGGATCCTTCCAACCTTTCCAGGTCATGTCGGATCTAGTCACTCAGCCTCTGTGGTTCATGCTGAGGGCACCCGTTCAACCTCTGTTGTTCAAGTTGAACCTCCCTATCCAACCTCTGTTGTTCATGTTGGATCCATCCACCCAGCCTTTGTAGTTCATGCTGGGGGCACACACTCAACTACTGCAAAGCAAATTGATCCTAACCACTCATCCTCTGTTGTTCATGTTGGTGGTGCCCATCCAACCTCTACAAGTCATGTTGGACCCAGTCTCTCAGCCTTTGCAAGTCATGCTGGGGGCAGTCTCTCAGCCTCTGTGGTTCATGCCGAAGACAATCCGTCAGCCATTGTGAGTCATGTTGACACTGTTGAAAAGACTACCCGTTCAAAACACAAGCCCAAGTTTCCTTGTAAGCTTTGTGAGGGAGACCACCTTACTTATAAATACCCTTCTATCGTGGAGGTGCGAAGAGTTTGGATTCATGGTCATCCCATTTTTGAACATTATAAAGCTTTTTAACAACCAACCTCTCTTAGTCAGGTTGGACCCAGTCACCCAGCCCCTGTTGTTCATGCTTGGGGAAAACTCTCATCCTCTGTAGGTCATGTTGAGAGCAAACAGTCATCCATTGCTAGTCATTTTGACACAGTTGAGAAAAATGGTTGTTCAAAGTGCAAACTTAAGTTTCCTTGTATGCTATGCGAGGGAGATCATCTTACTCACCAGTGCCCTGCTATCATAGAGGTGCGAAGAGTGTGGTCCGAGACTCAAGAATTTCCTTCTCCTGAACAACCTATAGTTTCTCAACAACCTACTCAACCTTTGGTTGATCAAGTGGTCGAACCAATCTCAGATTTGGTCGATCCCACTCTTCTTTCGGAGAGTGATCCTAATGTGATTGAACCAATGTCATCTTTGGTCAATCCCACTCTCCCTTCAAAGAGTGACTTTCATGAAGCGGTTGAATTGATTTCAGTATTGATCAATCCCACTCTTCCTTTGGAGAGTGAAGTGTCTGCTAGTCACATTTTCTTCACTACCAGTTCAAAACTTACTGAGAAAGGGGGCACTGAACTTGCTTTGGATCAACCCCCACCAAGCTCTCGGATTGCTTCCTTTGATTGGGATATCCTAGTTGAGCCATGCCTTCCTTCCGATGCACCTTTCCAGATAAAGGTAAAAGTTGAATCATACACGATTGCTCATTGTATTGTTGATGAAGGAGCCTCAGTTAGTATTTTTTCTGCTCGTGCTTGGCGAGGCATGGGATCTCCCAACCTTGTGTTGAATACTAGTCAGTTACTGGCATTTCATAGAAGAAATTGTGTAGCCTTGGGAATTCTTTCTCAAACACCTGTTACTTTGGGTGGGAATACCGTCTTAGTTGACTTCATGGTGATAGAAGACCCCTTGGACTTCAATATGCTCCTTGCACGTGATTATGTCTATGCCATGCAAGCTGTGGTGTCAACATTATTTCGTGTGATGTACTTTAATCATGGTGAAGAAATTGTCACTATCGATCAGTTGGATTTTCTTGATCCATCTCCTAACCCAACTAGAGACCAGGTCTTTCCTTTATTGATTCCCAGTGTTTCTATAGACACTACCCCACCACAGGTGAAATATGTGGCCTCATGTCCTTTGTGTTCAGTTGCTACTGAGAAGCAGCCTCTATTTTCATGCTTACCTTCTCGGGACTTGGTCCCAGCAGTTGAACAGGTGAGTCATCCTATACAGACTGTGGGGCCTAATCTCCACTCTGTTGATCCATTTGAAAGTTTAGACATGTGCCCTATCTTGGATGATTTCCTTCCTTCAGATGAAGTCTTCCTAAAGTTTTTGATACATTCTGACCTTATTTTGGATGTTGGTTCAGTTGTGACTAAGTCTAACCCTGATTTTCCTAGTAAGATTGACCTTTCTTCTTATGTTGGTCTTGTTGAGTCTTTCGACTCTTCCTTCGAACATCAAGTCAGTGATCCTGATGAGTTTGATTTTTCTTATGAATTTTTCAACTCCTATGATATTGAGTTTGTTCCTGCAGACTCTATCTCCCTTGTTCATTTTTGCTATTCTTCTGAGGTTGATCTTACTGATTATAAACCCTTGAGCCTTGGTTCTATAGAATTTTATTCAGTTGATTCTGCCTTGACTTTAAATTTTATAGAAGATAGCAAAGTCGCATGTGTTTCTGCCAAAGTGACCCGTGTCGGATCGTTTCTTCTGAATATGATCCTCATGTTGTTGTTTCTTGGAGACAGGATTTGTAGTTGGATTCACAACTGTATACTGGCCTTGCCTTGTTGTTCAAGTTGTAACTGCATTTGCATGTGCCCTGCTCACGCTTTCGATCCTGATGCCGGCTTCCACACTTTTAGCTCATTGTATAAGCCCTCATCTTTGTTCTCATTATAACCCAGCCTTGTATCTTTTTGCCTTTGCAACTTGACACCTTTTACCCTGAGGAGACATTCCCTGAGTGTCCTTATCTTTCTCACTTTCCTTGCATTATGCATAGGTTTGTTCCTTGCGCTTGGAACTTGTTTCTCCCCCCTATGACACTCGTCTCCTCGCATTTATAGCATTATTTCTTCTCTCCTTCGAGCTCGTTAAAAACAGTAAGGAGGCCGTGAGTTGACTTTTCCAGACTCGTTAAAACTTCATGGGAAATATTTTGAGTTTCTTTAGGCCCAAGTCTGACTCCTCAAAATAGACTTGACTGACGAGTAAACTTGTTCGTTCAGGCTTGTTAAGAATATGTAAATGGGAATCCACATTGGTGGTAGGTTATCTCTTTCTCGGACCATGTGGAATAATACGAGAAAGGAACACTCTCTTTTCTTCAGAATTGAAAAGAGTATTCTTAGGCATAGGTTTATCTCTTTTCCAGACTTGAGGGACTAAACTTACAGAAAAGGAACTCCCGGTGTGAGCTTAGTTTTCTCTTTTTCGTGCTCTAGACCTAAACATGAAAAAGATTTCGAGTGTACTTTATGTCTTTGTCATGCTCGTTAAACCCTAAAGAACAAAGCATTGAGTTTACTGTTGTAAGCCCCATTTCTCGTAATCAAATGGATCTTTCCGAGTGATCTTGCCTTCCTTCACACTCGTAAAACTCAGGCTATATGCTGCTTTTGAAGGAGCATTGGGTAGGAGGTAATTTAACCTTGTTCGGACCTTCCTAACTAAGTACGAAAAAGGTGCGCCTTTTCTTCTTCGGAAGTTAAGAGAGTTCTTCTTTGGTATGTTTTATACTTTTTCGGCCTTAGGAGACTAAATTGTACGAAAAAGGAACCCCCTGGAGTCTTCTTTGGAGTTTTCAGACTCTCTAAACTATGAAAACACCATCGAGCATGTACTAGTTCGGGCTCGTTAAATCCATGAATCAGTGACACTATCAAGCATTATTTTCCCATCTCTTCAAGCTTGTTAAAAAATGATAAGGGAACCGAGTTAACTTTCCTGGACTCGTTAAAATTTAATTGGGAAGGTAAGGAAGAAGTTTTCTCTTGTTTTTAGTAATGGCATCATGTCATCCTTGAACATAGCACTCTTTGTTTTCCGATATCCATGTTTCAGTGTCCACTTTTGTTCAGCTATCACTTTGAGTTTATTACTCCTCCTCTTGTCCATTATACCTAGGGAATCTGATCATGTCTCCTACATGACAGATAAGTCTAGTTGTTCTATCTATTAGTTATACACTGCCTTGGGTCGTCTCTGTGTTGTGCTCATTGTTCAAGGACTCTTCCCAATGTCTGATTTGTAGCCTGATCCCATCATTGTTACATCTGTTATCTATTTGTGTCTCCCTTCTTTTGCCCAGTTCCTAGTCACTCTTGTGATCCATTGGAGGATCTATTTCCTTCCTTATCACAGCATGGTTTTGTTTCAGCACTTCCTGATGACGAAGACCTAGAGTTTTGATGATGGTACCTCAGAATTCACTTTCATCATTGGTGAATTCCTTTGCTTTAGTTGTTGATTATCCTCTATTGATTGACAAACTGTTGAATCCTTTCCATGTTCGAATTCAGCTTACCCTTATTCACATGGCTTGGGTTGTACTGGTTCTTTGGGATCCTTTATGAAGACCTTAGTTCCTCACCTATGGACTAAGTTGTGCAAGATTATGTTCTATTCCTCTACATAGATTCCAGATCTTTGAAAACTCGGCATTGTATATTGTGGATTCGATCCACCTTTGTAATATACATGGTTTTATACCCGTATCATATGATGTACTCAAATATTGTAAAGGAGCTAGTGTTCCAGTAAATTGAACATAGCATCCTCAGATGTAACTTTGTATATGACATTACTATGTATTTGTTTCAGGTACTCTCTCTACTCCATTAGATTTCTGATTTCTCCAAAGATACAGATTATAATGTATTTCGGCCATCGTTTCCCTCTGACCTTACGCATTAGGGGGCATTTGTTATCCACCTAAATGGCACCTCTCCATCCGAGTGCCGACATCCCTCATGTTGGCACACAAAAGGACATCTATGGATTGAGGGTTGCCCAAAACACTATAGATGGGATTATTATAAAATACATTTCTCATCTATCCAGCTGGTTTCTTTGACTTTTTAATTATGTCAAGTCATATCCGTGACCCTATATATATGCAACTCATGGATCATATGCGAGTGTCGGTTGTTGCAAGTCACGTATGGATGTATACGCAGGTTGCTCTTATAGCAACTCGCGGATCATACGCGAGTTGTCGGTCTTGATACCCGCGGATATGTCCCTTTGACATATAAAATAGAAACATGCGATTACTTGAGATTAGTTAATCCATTTCCCTTAATCTCCTCAACCTCCTCAACCTTCGAAACTGCCTTATATCATCCATATAAATACAGGCCTTGGGGACGGTGTTTGATACACACACTTGGAGAGCAAAGTTATGCTGGTGGAGTTTATACAGAAGTATTTGGAGCAGTGGAACTTAGAATCCTTTGGTTGCAGAGGAGTCCTTATCTCAGGTGTTGGGTTGTAATCTGAACTTCTTCATTATTGATAATAAAGAGAATCCTTCTTCCATATGTGTCTTCAATGTATTTCATGTATTGTGGTTTGATAAATGTTTATGTTTCAGCATCCTGTATATGATTTATCTAACCTGTTTATATATTTGAATCATCTTGTATTTGGAAGACTGAATCTTGACAGGTGAAGGAGAAAGCATCCTTGAAGACTTTAGAGGAGAAGCAGAGTGGAAGACAACAAGCTACGATCAACCATCTTGCATCGGGTGAGTTTTTCCCATCCTCCTATTTCCTTTACTGCACTCTAGAGTCAATTGTCTGCAAGTTAATTGAGTATGTTGGTAACCCAGACGTTATGTTATAAGGTGCATAATCCTGTACAACACTGTACAACAGTGAGCCCAGGCCTGGATTGATATCCTCCTCAAAATAAAAGTTTAGAGATCAATATCAAAGCATTTGGTTGGACATAATTCCAGAAAATCCAAAACCTAATATGCTCCTAAACCAACACTACAGAATTTCAGCTCCAAATCCAGATCCGACATCTTGAGCTGGTAAGATCTAAATATTTTGTATTTGCATCTAAGTTTCTCAGTTAAGATGTCTCATCATACCAAGCTTGATGAAAATCTTGAGGGAGCTGATAAATTCTGAGCCTGGAAGTATAGGATCTCCTTGGTCTTGGAAGAAAATGAGTTGGAATCCTACATCAATGAGGAGGTTCCAATTCCAGAGGGAGATGAGGCTAAGGCCTTACACAAGAAGAAGTTGTTTATGACAAAGAGGATTATTTCTGATCCTATCAAGGATCATGTCATACCACAGGTGTCCTCACTAAAGACACCTAAAGCTATGTTTGATGCCCTAACCAAACTGTTTGAAGGAAAGAGCATAAACAGGAAAATGACTTTAAGGAACCAGTTGAAGAATGCGAAGATTCAAAATGCAGAGACTATACAGTCTTACTTCACAAGAGTCTCTCAGATCAAGGAATAGCTAGAAGCAGTAGATGAAGAAGTGGAAAATGCAAATATTCTAATGACCACCTTGAATGGTCTCCCTAGGACATGGGACTCTTTCACTCAAGGGATCTGTGCCAGAAATACGTTAGTCATGTTCAGCAGACTTTGGGAAGAATGCTCACAAGAAGAAGCTCGAATAGCAGCTCGAGAAGAAAATATGGGAAGTGAAGATCAAGCTCTCATAGTTCAATCCAAGAAACCCAGAAGGGACCATTAACATCATCATTCTAAAGGTAAGCACTCCTCCTACAAGAAATCTCAACTCAGATGTTATACTTGTGATGAAATAGGGCACTTTGCCAGAGATTGTCCTAGAAATAAAAGAAACTCTCACAAGAAGAAAAACAACAAGAGAAGACATCATGCTCATGCTACAGAAGATGATGAACCTTCCTCAAAGAGAAGCAATCAAGAAAGTGATGATTCTTCAAGTGATGAAGAATGTGTTTTGATTTCCACTTTCACGAGAAACATCACACATGGAAGCAATGATTGACTTATAGACAGTGGGGCTTCCAAACATATAAATGGATTCGAATAGTCTTTTGTGAGACTATCAGAACACGAATCACCTCACAAGGTGAAGCTCGGAGATGACTACCAATATCCAATAAAAGGTAGTGGGGAATCCTCCAATAAGCTAGACTCTGGAAATTCCATGAAGACGAAGGATGTATTGTTTGTACTGGGATTCAAGAAGAACCTCCTCTCCATATCTGCATTATATTCAAAAGGCACGAGGGTTGCATTTGTAGATGGCCAAGTTCTCATGTGGCCAAAAGGAAAGACCTTCGATGATGTAGTAGTGATTAGGGAACAAGAGGGAGGTCTATACAAATTGAAGCGCCTTCTAGAACAAGCCTTGATCCATGACACAGTAGAGCCAAATGAACTTTGGCATAGAAGGCTTGCACATGTGCATTACAGAGCACTACCACTTACAAACAAAGCTATTGAAGGTCTTCCAGAAATTCAAGCAAAACATGATGGAGTCTGCAAAGGATGTGCGAAAGGAAAGAATACAAAGAATACATTTCCAAGTAGCGAGATCAAGGAAAAACGAATCTTGGAAATCATCCACTCCGATGTATGCAGACAAATGTCATCAAGTTCACTAAGTGGGTATATATACTATGTTTCTTTCATTGATGACTTTTCTAGGAAGACATGGACTTACTTCATGAAGAACAAAGATGAAGTTTTCAGCAAGTTCAAGGAATTCAAAGCCTTGATCGAGAACCACACTGAAAAGAATATCAAGACCTTTCAATCAGATAATGGCAGATAATTCACATTAAATGAATTCAAAGAGTTATTCAAAGACTCAGGGATTAAGAGGGATTTGTCCACTCCATATAATCCACAACAAAATGGGATTTCAGAAAGGAAAAACAGAACTATCATGGAAGCTGCAATATCTATGCTTCATGATCAAGATCTTCCCATGCATTTATGGGAAGAAGCTGCAAGAACAACGATGTATGTACAAAACTGTACTCCACACAGAGTACTTGAGAACAAGACACCTGAAGAAGTCTTTTCCAGAAAGAAACTAGAAGTCAGCCATCTCAAAATATTTGGTTATCCAGTGTACATACACATTCAAAAAGAGAAGAGGACAAAATTAGATCCTTCAGGAAAGAAGGGTATATTTGTGGGATACTCTGAAAGCTTGAAGGCTTACAGAATATACTTCCCAGGATTCAAGAATATCGACATCAGCATGGATGTGACATTTAATGAAGACTCAGCTTACAACAAATCCAGAAAGAGACCTGCTAAAGAACCCGAAGTAGCAAAAGCACCCAAAATTCATGATACAACCATGAACGAAGAAACCCAAGGAGAAGATCAAGAATTTGAAGAACCTCAAGAACCTATAGATCCACCTCAGGAGAAGAATCCTCATAAGAGGAAACCTTCTTAGGTACAAGAAGCTATCCAAGGTGTAGAAAGATATGGGGCTCCATAAGAGAATCACAGAGAAAGAAAGAGAACTAGGTCCTGCTCTGGTTATGTAGCATTATGATGTGATTTTATTGATAAAGAACCTTCCAATTATGAAGAAGTGCTAGAACAAAAATAATGGAAGGATGCTATGATCAAAGAGTATCAATCGATCATGAAGAATGATGCTTGGGATGTTGTCCCAAGACCATAAAGGAAGTAGCATAGAAAAATATAAAGCAAGATTTGTTGCTCGTGGTTTCTCCCAAAAATAAGGAATAGATTATGAAGAAACTTTTGCACCTATAGCTAGATATACTTCCATCAGATCAGTACTTGCTCTAGCTACAGTGATGAAATGGAAGATACACCAAATGGATTTCAAGACTGCTTTCTTGAATGGTGTAGTGGAAGAGGAAGTGTATGTGGAGCAGCCACTCGGTTTTGAGACACATGATAGGGAGTCTCATGTATGTAGATTGAATAAATCCCTATACGATTTGAAATAGGCACCTAGGACATGGTACGAAATAATTGACAGCTTTCTATCCAGTTTGGGCTTTACCAAGAATAAAACAGATTCCAACCTTTACTACAAGGTTGAAGATGGAAACTTAGTGATGCTCCTACTATATGTAAATGATGTGTTTGTAACAGGTATGGATGGGTTGATTGCTGATACGAAGAGGAATCTTGCTACTGAGTTCAAAATGAAGGACTTGGGTATGATGCATTATTTTATAGGCATGGAGGTGTGGCAGAATGTAGATGGAATTTCCCTAGGACAAGGGAAATATATGGTAGAGTTCTTGAAGAGATTCGGGATGATGGACTCCAAGGCCATGACCACACCTATGGCATCGAACCTGAAGCTATTGAGTGATGCTTCATTAAAAGCGGTTGATGCTATGATGTATCATCAAATGATTGGGTCCTTGATGTACCTGACGAACACGAGAATGAATATTTTCTTTGTTGTGAACACCTTGAGCCAGTTCCAGACAAATTCAATACATGTTCACTTGATTGCTGCAAAGCATATTCTGAGGTACCTGAGGGGTACAGTTGATTATGGGCTCAAGTATGAGGTGAGTCAGAAGATTAACCTGGAGGGTTATGTTGATTTAGATTGGGCAGGGAGTGCCATTGATAGGAAGAGCACTTCCGGGTGTTGCTTTAGTATGGGATCATGTGTGATCTCTTGCTTTAGCAGGAAGCAATCCTGTGTGGCACTGAGTACAGCTGAAGTAGAGTATGTCATATCTTGTTCAACTAGTTTTGAGGCAGTATGGCTAAAGAAGATACTGTCTAATTTATTTGATCTCTAGTTGGATGCTACCTGTATATATTGTGACAACCAGAGTTGTGTGAAGTTGTCGGAGAACCCGGTGTTCCATGACAAGTCGAAGCATATCGAGATCAAATATCACTATATCAGGGATATGGTATAGAGAGGAGAAGTGAAGCTCTAGTATGTTGCTACAGATGAATAGATAGCTGATGTGTTGACAAAGCCATTAGTCAGAGTGCAGTTTGAGTACTTCAGGGAGAAGCTTCGTGTTCTCCAAATTGAGGTTCCTTCCAAGGGGAAGTGATGAGTCTATGAGCCATTCTGACATGGTGAGAGGATTGGTTCCTTCCATGGTCAGATGTAAGGGCTGATCCATTCTGTCATGGTGAGAGGATTGGTTCCTTCCATGGTCAGATGTAAGGGCTGATCCATTCTGTCATGGTGAGAGGATTGGTTCCTTCCATGTTAGATATGAGTCCTGAGCCATTCTATTATGACTATAGGATTGGTTCCTACATGATCAGATATAAAGGTTGTTTCCATTATTTGAATGGAGGTTCCTAGTCAGTTACTAGGAATACTCGATCTAGGACTGAGGGCCTTTCTGATATGACTGTGAGATGTAGTCTTACATGATCAGATGTGAGTGCATGGCCATTTTGATGTGATTGATGGATTGGTTCCCACTTGATCAGATATAAGAGCTGATGCCATTCTCTGGGAGGATGGAGACACCTGATCAGTTACCAAGAAAGATCAATTTGGGACTGAGGGCCATTCTGATATGACTGTGGGATGTGTTCTCACATGATCATATATGAGTGTTGGGCCATTCTGAAAAGTCAAGGTCATATGTAAGGGCTAGGCCATTCTGACCAGTCAAGGTCAGATGTAAATGCTGGGCCATTCTGACTAGTCAAGGTTAGATGTAAGGGCTGGGACATTCTGACGAGTCAAGGTCAGATGTAAGGGCTAGGCCATTATGACATGGTGAGAGGATGAAGTTCCTTCCATGGTCAGATGTAAGGGTTGGGCCATTCTTACATGGTGAGGGGATAAAGTTACTCTCATGGTCAGATGTGAGTGCTAGGCATGCCTTTTTGATGAGTCAAGGTTAGATGTAAGTGCTGGATGGGCCATTCTTACTTAGGGTCAGATATAAGTGTTGAAGAAGACCTACATGGAGGCTAGGCCTACACCCAGCATGAAAAAGGGCTCACTCTATAGAACTTACTGTGACGAGAAGAATCATGAGATAGCACTCATGATGATCCAATATTGATGATCCAGCAGTGATGATCCAGATTGAGTGATGATCTACATCCAACGATGATCCAGATCGAGTGATGGTCCAGATCCAGTGATGATCCATATCGAGTGATGATCTAGATCCGAAGATGAAGATGACTTGAAGATGAAGATAACTTGAAGATGAAGATGAATTGAAGATGAAGATGACTTGAATATGATGAGGGGTCGAGGATGATCCAGATGATACAAAGAAGAAGACTTGTGCTGATAAATTGTGTCGAGAGAATACCTTCCTAGTTAAGAGGGAGTGTTGATGTAATTGTANTCTTGTATCTATTATGTATTGTATCCCAATGTTTATTCTAGGATGTGTCTGTAATGTAATTAAGTCATGTCATGCCCCGATGTTCTGATCGAGAGTTTCTATAATGTAAATAATTCATGTCAAGTCATTGTGGGTAACCCTCCTATTGGTCAAGTGTTAAAGTCCTTGTAGTTCCGGGGCACTAGGTTTGTTAGACTCTCCTAGAGAATTCGACCCTAGCAGGTTATTGTCAAGTCAGGAATTAGTATAAATAGAGAGTGAGCCTCTCTATTTATTACACACTCACCCACACTCAGTTGTAGTGCATAGATGAGGAAGAAGAAGACACTGGGGTTAGGAAGAAAGAGGCTACTGCTGTCGGGAGATCACCTTACTATTTTGGGGTTTTAATTTTGGTGCTGATTGTGTGTTGATTCTATCTTTGAGGAAGTTGCAGGGTTTTCTCCATTTATGGTTTCCCTGAGGAAAAACACTATGTTCATTGTCTCTTGTGTTTGATTGTTGTGCTTGTTATTATATCAGTTAAAAGATCCTAATATAATGATAGCTTATTGTTAAAAATCTAACATAATACATATAGAATATCCTTTGAAGTCACGATATTTCAACACGAATATCATTAAATGGCACAGTTGTCGGTTCTCTTCGAACGGGAACACTAACTTGGTATATGACCTACACAGAGAAAATGTTGAATGCAACAAAAGGTAAAATTAAGAAACAATTTATGTCCTTCTTTAAAACGCCTGACACAAATCAAATTGCATCAAAAAAGCTGAATACCACAGCTCAGAAGCTGACTGAAATAGTTTGGGAATATGACAAAAGAATGAAGGATTTAATGAGCCCATTGGAATATAATATTGACGAGCAATTTCTAATTCAATGGTTTGTTGTTGGAATACTATAGAAAATTATAATGCATATTCGGCTAGATAACTTCAATACATATGAAGATGCACTTACCAAGGCTTTATAGATCGAAATGGACAAGTATTATACTATAAATCATGTCAATAGATGTATTGAGGAACAACTGGAAAGAATGAAAAAATAAATACGCGAAATGCTCCTCAGAGGAAACGATGTCTGGTGTAGCAAATGCTCGATGACTGGTCATACAAAAGATTATTGTTGACAGGATAATCATTGATAAGACATTTGGTGCGTGCAAACTAAGTGCTTTTGCGACATATGCTAGGACCATGAATTACATGCAACAAAATATTTCCCGTATAACATGAAAAATGAACAATCTCGTTGGTGTGCAATCTGTGAAGTAAAAAGCCACTCGACAGCAGAATGTAAGTTAAATTTAAAAAATATACAAAAATATCAAGCAGTTTATCAGACGAATGCTATCACTCAAAATAATAATGCTAACAATAATGAATGCAATTGCAATAACTATTGAAATGATTGAAATGATTACCAAAGGTATGATGGTCAGAGATACGAGTGTCAGAATGACAACTATAACCAACATGGAGGATTTCAAGGTTGAGGACAATATTTCAGAAATCAGGAAAGCATACCACGTCAAACCATCTAGTGCTATATGTGACTAAACGAAGGACATTGACATGCGGATTGTCCGTTAAAGGAATGAACTGACTTGAAATTTTGTAGAAGTTGTGGAGTAGGTGATCACGCCTTGGAGGATTTCCCTACCATGCTTGAAAAAATAAATAATAAAAAGAACGTTAATGTCTTGTATAGTGTTTGGAAGAGTGATAGTGTTCAAACTAAGAATTTACAAATTGTTACTCCACAAGGAACAAAAATTGGCATCGATAATCCACAAATTAGTAAAATAAAAAGTAAAAAATATTATCCTAACCCTAATGAACAAAAATGACTATATAATGATGCGTCAATAATATTCCAAGAACTAACATCACATGAAGAAAATGACGACTCTTGACAGAAGACTATGAACGTTATTATTAAACTAATAAATAAAGATGATTCTGTTGCAAAGCTAATAGATTTAATGCACATTATTTAAAATAATTATGGTGAAAATAAATAGGATAAAAGTATATGTAGCCTTAACCAAAAAAAAACATGATGCAAACCCATTAGTCGACCTCGAAATTGAAGTCTAACCCATCCGACAAGTTGTTCTCAGATTCAGATCACAAGTAAACATAATGATCAGAGACACATGGGAATAACTTGGGAAACCCCAATTAAATGAATATGGCATATATTTAAAATTAGAGGATAAATTATTAATCAAACCCATTGGCGTATAGAAAAAATTTGACGTGACTATTAAAGGAATCTCAACTAAAGTTGACTTCAAAATAATCAACCCCAAGGAAGGATCTAGCTCCTTCTCGAATCTAGTAGGTTGACCATGAGGACAAAAAATGAAGGCATCTATATAATTATATAAATAAATAATCAAAATTAAAGGGAATGGGAAAAAATTCATTGTTCCAATTCATCCATTGTAGGGAGAACCTTGGACTGAACCAATAGATGAAGATTTCGATGTTCGATAGTTATATCAAATACATAATAATGAAGATTATACCGAACCTAACACATATGGATAACTCCACTTGGGGAACCCTATTTCAATTGGTTATAACTCAGATGCAGAATTATATGACGGGGAACTATAAAATTACGAATCAAAAGCACAGGAATGGTGGACTATCTAGTCCATTTCTAAAAACAAAAACCGATAATGCTTTTCTATCACTACAATCCCTAAAATATTTGAACTTCAAATTAGAGATTATCCATTCCTGACACTTGTAAGAATAAAGCATAAAGCCAACCACCACTTAGATACAAAGAACGTGAATCACCATCACTTCATGTTGAACAAGTCTCTAAAATTATAGGTGAACAAGGCCGACTGCAAAGTTTGGTCGAGACATTTACAAGACAAGCTAATCGATTGTGGGACACACACCTATCAAGACTGCAAACTTGGATGACAACTTCAACTTACTTTATCGAAATATTTGGAGGGAAGAAGGTAATAAAACAATCAAATATCATAGTCTTAACACAAGGGAAGGAGCCTGAAAAAACATTTATACATGTGAAAAAGAATGGAGAAGACTAGGTTATAAGGATGAGTGAGTCTGTCCTCACTTATTTCCAAACACAATAGATTATTTACCAAATAAATGGTATAAAATGGAAGAAGCAAGAGGAGAAATGTTCACATGGAATGAACTGAAATAAAATTCCCTTAAGGACTTCAAATTCTCATCTTAGGATGACCTATTGGTTGAAGCACCTAAACAAATGAAATCCTTCTTACAACCGACTAGCAAAAATACATCAACAGAAAATAACGACAGAATGCTACATGTCACAATATTCGGTTTACCAAAATCCAACATTCGATAAGACTTCGACTAGAGAAAGAAACCACAATTAGGGAAAGTTCAATGGAAAATTGATCATCCCGAAACTTCAAAATAACTTAAGACATTATTAAAAATTAAAACAAAGGAAGATCCCGAATGATTGACAATGGAAGATTTTCTGGCAGTATTTTCGTAGTTCAAAGAAGGTAGTCGATGGATCAATGAAAGTAAAGAACCAAAATGGATGGATGAAAAAGTTAAGATAAAATAAGTCTACATATATAATGATTACACACATAAAATTGCAAATATTGGCGACTACTGGAATGAAGAATAAACATTAGAAAGCATCAACTTATTAAAATCATTTCGGGAAGTTTTTTCTTGGTACTACAAGGATCTCAAAGGACTAGTCCAAGAAATCGGTGAAATGAAAATCGACATCAAACCCGAGGAAAAAAATATAAAGAAATATCATATAAACTTGTGAGTAAATATAAGGATATAGTAAAGAAATAAATCGATAGCATGTTAGCATCCATAATCATCTACCCTATCGATTAGTCAGAATGGGGAAGTCTGATGGTAGTTCAATCGAAGCAACACGACCTGGCACGACTAAGAATCTACATCAACTTTCAAGAACTTAACAAAGTAACCCTCACAGACCCATTTTCGACTCCTTTTGCAAATCATATCCTTAACAAAGTTGCGGTACATGAGTGTTATTTGTTTACAAACAGATTCTCGGGATATAATCAAGTACCCATCGCTAAAGAATACAAAAAAAAAATGACATTTTTATGTGAATTTCGATCATTCACATATAAAGTCATGCCATTTGGAATGAAAAATGCACCAGTTGTTTTCTCTAGAATAGTCATCAAAACATTTTAGGAATATATCTATAAAACAATGGTTGTATATTTTGAAAATTGGACAATCTATTCTATGTTGAAAAACCACTGCAAATGGCTAATACTTATGCTATAAATATGTTGACAAATCCAACTATCTCTCAATATAAAAAAGTGTGTCTTTGCAACCCTAATAAGAATCCTGCTGGGACATGTCGTATGTAAGGAAGGAATTAAAGTTGACTACGCAAAAATTAAAATTATTCTCAACTTAAAACCACCAATAAATCCTAAGAAAGTGTTAGTCTTAGTTGGACATACGGGATATTATAGAAATTTCTTCTGATATGACATATCCATTAGAAGAACTACTAAAATAAAATCAAGAATATGAATGGACCGATGAATGCACCACATTGTTTGACATTTTAAAGAAACAATTAATCAAAGCACCCATATTACGATTCCCAAATTGGTCGATCAAGTTTCATGTACATATCGATGCATCTGGAATAGCAATCAGAGCAATCTTAACAAAACCAAGTGATGATGGAATGGACTATCCAAAAACATATGACAGTAGAAAATTAAATAAAGATGAACAGAATTATCCGATAACAGGAAGAGAAGCACAAGGAATGGTATCCACACTTCAAAAATACCGAAATTACTTACTCGCTAATCCTTTTTTGTTTTATACATACCATCAGGCATTAAAATATTTAGTAAATAAATTGTTACATAACGGAAGAATTTGTCGATGGTTGTTATTATTTCTAGAATTTTAGTTTGATGTCATAGTTCGACTAGGAAAAAAAAATGTCAAACCTGACCACTTGTCGAGAATATATACATGGGAAAAACCGACAGGAATCGAAGATGATTTACTAGATGCACATCTATTTCAAATTGAAGTTGTATCTTCCAAATTATCAAAAATTCCTCAATTCCTGGAGGAAGGAAGAGTGCTATAAGGGATGAGTGATATAAAGAAAAATATCCTAGCAATGAAGGATGCACCCTACACTATAGTAAATGGATTCCTCTATAAACTAGGATTAGATGATATACTACAATGATGTGTTGTTGACCACAAAAGATAAAATATAATCCATGAATCACATTATGGTCCACCTAGAGGATATTTTTAGGCAGACATGACAACCAAAAAAATCCAACAATCGAGATTATGGTGGCCAAAATTACACCGATATTGTCAAGAATTCGTGAACAAATGTGATCGATTTCAACGATGAGGTCGGCCTCTACCAAGCAATGAAATGCCATTAATATCGGTAAACCCAATCTTAGCATTTGAAATTTGGGTGATCGATTTCATAGGACCATTTTAGATACCAGCTAGATGAATAGGATAATGATATATTATCACATCAGTCGAGTATGCCACTAAGTGGGAAGAAGAAGAATCAGTTGAAACTTGCTCTAGTGATATAGCCACCAAATTTATATACAAGAATATTGTCACTAGATTTGGTAGTCCATTGACCTTGATCAATGATTAGGGGTCACATTTTGTAAACAAAATAATCACAACTTTGGCAAAACAATTCATAATCAAACATCAGAAGAGTACACCATATTATCCTTAATCTAATGGTGAAATTGAAGAATTTAACAAAACAATAACCAGAGGATTAACAAAAACATGTAACAGTGACAAAGACGATTGGGATGAAAAAATACCCATTTTCTTACGGGCATACATAACAACATACAAACATTCAACAAGTTAGACACCATTTTGACTTGTCTATGGAGAGGAAATAGTCATACCTTTACACTTTGGACAACAGACTCCTCTAATAGCTGACATATTGCACATCGATGTCGAGAATGCTAGAAAATAAATATTAACACAATTATCTAAACTAGAAAAACACTAACTAATTGCAATACAACACCAAGAAATCCAAAAAAACAGCAAAAAGCTTTGCATGATCGAAATATAAAAAGTAAAAACCTATCGGTTGGAGACCTTGCGTTAATATATAATAGTCGAGTAAAGGGAAATCCTAAGAAACTACACTCAAATGGATGGGTCCATACATTGTCGAAGAAATCAACGCCAATGGACCGGTCCGACTAAAAGCACTTCAAGGGAGTGCATTTTGAAATTTAGTTTATGGTTCCCGACTAAAGCGATACAAATCCTAATTTATATAATAATAAAAATTGGTTATATCACTATAACCAAATTGAATAAAAATTATAAAAACCAAAAATAAACACAAAGAAACAATACTACAAAAAAGAACTAGTATGACAGGAACTTGGATCAATTTTGAGGTAGGAAGTAGTAAAACAAAGTTTGGGAGATATAACCATTGACATAATAGGAATGACCAATTCCGAACACATCGAGATTACTGATGTCATCACGATCTAGAAATTCATCAACATAAAGAAGGTCCAACGGTCCAATCAAGTCATGATGAACACCAACATTTGGAGCACAAAATATGGCATGCCTCGAAAGAATCACCGAAAACTCATCCTTTATAGTCAAATCCACCATTAATATCACCATTAGTACCACCAACAACTACACATTCTCCCACTCCAAATAATTCTTTTATAAATACCACACTAGAAGAAACTTGGACTTCATTCTGCGCAGTGATTGAACACAAGAGAAATGAAACACCAGAGCACAATTTAACCCATGTTTAACTAGAGCATCCAAATGACATAATGGCCCCGAAAAAGTAGACTACAAACACCATATCCATCACAACAAAGATTAAAGAGTTGGGAAAATCCAACACACCATTACAGATCCAACTACACAACATTCGCAATGCCAAAGTATGCGAACCACAATGGAAAAGGGTCTAGAACGAAATCAAGGAATGGGGAACTGACAAAGACTAAAAAATAGAGAGAGGAAGATCAAATATTAATCACTAGAAAAATTATTATCTACATGAATGCACCTCTCATGGATAGCTTCGTCGGCACAAAATATCTAATTGCAAACTTCATTATCAGCAGGTACCATAATGGGAAATTTTATTTCGACAAACCTATGGAAATCACCAGCAATCTAATCTATACGATTATTGGATTATCAAATGAGAGTAGGTGCTTGTTAAATTAAACTTGGGCCTCATTGAAGAACCAACAATTACATCAACATGCAAAAACTCAAGGGGGAATATAGTTAGTCAAATAATCTATGGCACACCAAAGATAGCTACCAAAATTATATTTATGGATTTAACATGCAAAGGAAGAGGTTCTGACCTCAAGCTCAACATGCTCGACGTCGTTCAAAATGCATCGCCAAAAGGGAAACTTTATCACTGGGACAAACATTTAGCAGAGATAATTAAGAATTTTTTTGTTAAATATCAAGAATAGGGCGCTTATATTAGGTACCCCTCATTGATAATCTGAATAGCCATGTACCATCTCCGACCTTTCGGAGACAAGGATTTTAATGCAATGAATCGATCGACCATTTGGAATTTCAAGTAATTGTTGATACAAACCCAACCAAAAATAATAGTTGACAGGGGTTACCACTCTATCGACAGCCAAACCACCACAATATCCTTGAGCACCAGACCAAATAGGTTTTACCCTGTCCAGCAACACTCATAGAGCAGATGAAGGCTCACCTGAGATGTTCAAGGGAGAGATAATGGAACCAAGTTTTCACAGAATAGGGAAGAATAATGTGACATCAACTTATCATCTTAGTGCAGTATTATCAGACCATTCAACGTATGCATTCACATAACCATTCATTCTCATTCTCCACCAGATCGCATCATTTAATCCTAACTACAGTAAGCATACTGATGCACAAACATATCCAACCAGATAATATCATTTAACATAAGAAAACATGGCATCATAGATCCATGCCACAGATTCACATAGAATTCATCATTGAGTTGTATAAAGTAGTAAAACCTAAAAGAACACATTGATTCAGATCAACCTCCATCTTATCATATTAATTTCTCACAAAATCACAGCTCACAAATGAACAGATCTCAGTTTAGATACCCAAAAATATTCTTCACTTTTAAAAAGATGATCCCAGATTGCTCATACATGGATTGATAACATTTGCAATTCAACATCTACTTATAGGCTTGTGCGTTTACATTCAAGGTCCACTTAGATAACTTCTAACTAATTGTCAACCGATTCTACAAAATAATGACCAATATCCACAAAATATGGTCCAAACAACAAAAGGTGACAAAAAATATATAAAATATTATATTTTCCTCCTTGCGCACCATATTTCACTTGTGCGTTGTCTTTAAGACTGTGCATCATCCGTGTTGCTGTGAAACAAATTTATTCAAACCCCTTTCCAATAGCCCCCCAACACAATCTTGTGGCTCTCCCTCAAGTCACACTATATGGACATGGTGTACTTAGTAATATTGATCTTAAAATATTCATACTGCCGAGTAATCTCGTTCACCTATGCTTTAACTCTATCCACTCTCTCCTAGATCGCCATCAGATCATGTGTGACTGGATTCCCAACCATTTTTTCAATGATCTCCTTTCTTCCTTAGTGTGCTTCCTATAATGTAGTAAGTGCCTTACTAAAAAGCTATGCGCCAATATCCTAAAACAAATCCAATTGTTGAGTGCGCTTTCACTGAAGCTCCTGGGCCTTCTCAACCCATTGCTAAAACTTCTTCAGCTCTACATATCATGTGTCCTGAACCATCTATGGAATCATTCTCAACCGTGCCTTCAAGGTTGCTAGCTTCCCCTCTTCTTCCTGCAACTATGTGGTCAAATGCACTAGCTATTCATCCTGCACTACACTTCCCCAGATATGTGTGGTCGCATCCATCACTTTCTTGGATTCCTGCTCCATCTCATTGAGTTGTGTTTCTATATCTTCAATTTCTCTCTTCTGTGTTATTATTTTCTCTAGTGGCATGGCTGGGTGCACCAAAGCCTCCAAAATACTATTCTCACTCAACAATTTTGAAATAACAACCCCGAGTCGCTATGCTCTTTCCACCGCAACCAGCTCCATGATGCTCTCCAAGACACATTGACAGGAATCCGCAACTCCTTCTTACAACTTTACTCTTCTATAAAATAGATGTGCCTTCTCAACAACAAGGTGATCTTGCTCCTTCTTTAGCTCTGTGATTTCCACAGCACTATTCATACTCATCTACTCTTGCACTTTCTTCAGTGCTTTAATTTCCTGCGATTTCTCTTCCATCAACTTTTGCTTTGCTTACTGTAGTTCCTCGACCTCTTTCTGCGATTTCTCCTCCTTCTCCGGCGACTGCAAGTACTGATTGCTGACTTCTTTCTTCCTTTCTGCCAACTCCTAGTTGAAAAATCGTTGTATATTTAACAACTTCTAAGTGGACAACACATTGGTATCCAGTGATATTTCATCCAATTGCTGCAACGAGGTATTCAAGTCCTCTCTTCCAACTTCAATCATAGTCAGGGGAATTTGAACATTCCTAACCCATGGCTTAGTGTTGATTGACGTGAACTCCTACATAGTCACACTTTTCAACGCTCTCTTCAAGACAACATCATATAATGGATCTAGTTTTTTCTTACCTCTGTGAATCCTGCATGCGCAATATTTGTCATTTCCTTTGCTACTGAGTCTATTGGATTTTCAACTTCCTTGATAAGTTCATTCAATTGTGCCTCCATTACTGTTGTGGTGCTACCACTTGCACCCTACTCCATGCACCACTTTTTTCTTAATTCATTTAACATGCACTCTTCTTCTAGGTCAGTGGGTGTCTCTGTTGGTGATTCTTCATCAGAATCATGTTGAATCGGCTGGTCATCTTTACGTACAGCATTAGTAGGTGCATCCATTGGGTGTCCCATTGATACTTCGTCCACACTAACTGGTTCCCTCCATTTTGCAAGCCAATCATTAACCATTTCCTCCAACTCTGCATCACACAATTTATATGTTGTCGGCAACCATTGCTTGTATTGTTCACGTCACGTTTGAACGTGAATAACATGTGGTCCAATTATGAACCACACAATCCTTTGATATTCTGTCATGAATTCTTTGGATAATATTGGAACTTTTACTGCTTCCTCCTGTAACACTTCCCAATAGTTTCAAAATTGGTTCGCGCAATCTGTCAACCTTTCAGGTTCTTTCACCCACCATAGATTCTGATACTGGGAACCATTACATACTTCTATCACTTTTACATCCATGCCTTGGTATTCATCTGGATTCATTCAAGCCACTAACACGATGAGAATGAGTAGCCAACTGTATGTGAATGGTCTTTCGCTCGCCTGCACTGCCACTACGTCCTCCACCAATTGGTTCATGAGAAAGAGTGACCAATTCATTTGTATGCCTTGCAAACAGAGCTCAACACATGCAACCAACCTCAAATTACATTCGATGTGACAGTTCTTCTTGACCACTTTACTGGCCAAAATCCTTGTGTTGATGCGTACTGTGCAGTCATTGATACTATCAATGCGTTAGGCCCTTCCATTGCACTTTAAAGCATAGCACTTCTTCAATGTCACCTTCATATTCTTTTCATTATCCTTTCCATGAAAATATCACGAGGGGTCTGGTCCATCCTTGGGTAGCCCTATTATTTCTCAAATCAGCCCCACCATGAATTCGACTAGCTTATCCAACCACAAAAATCCTCCACGAAAGCATGCCAAAAGCTACGTCACACATGCATTGACTTCATTCGGCCGCCCAAAGTGCGACATGTTGATCAAACTTAACAAACCGACTTTGTCCAGCCCACGCACCCAGTCATACGGAATGCGCTCTATCGGGCCGCCTCGTACTGCTACCATTGGCATATATGGTTCATTCGCAACATGCTCTAGTGCAAGCAAGTCATGGTCTTTGTATTTCATCTGCATCAGCATAGGAATGGCGTCAGAAGTTCATACAATCCATTGTGGTATCATTGGCATCCTTACCTGGTACTTCTTATTTTTAGTGGGCTTTCTAGCCTTCACACCAGACCGATTGGGAGGCACATACCTAGGGATGTCCTTAATAGAAACCCCTTCTCGAGCTGCTGACTCCACAAATCCTAAGCTCGATGGCCCCTTCTGCACAGTTTCCCCTACTACCCTTATAGATGTTCTGGTATACCTCTTCTACGGCATCAAAGAGCCAGGATTTTGACCCTTCCTCTCCTTCTTCGACACTGATGATGAACCTATCTGCATATTGGTGATCTCTTCTACAATGGTTACATTATATATATATATATATATGTTAGACCTGGCTACTGATAACTATATAGGTAATAATCACCATCATTTTTTATACCCTCACCCTCATCCGGTGGCGAGGCTACTAATCACTAGTTTCAACACTTTGGAGGCTACTCATACTCACACTCTGGCGGTTACTATTCACTGGTTTCATCTGGAGGCTAATAAATGGACTAGTTTCAACACTCTTGCACCTTCCTACATGTTTATGGTGTTATTTAGTAAGACTAACCTGCACCTTCCTAACCTTCCTACATGTTTATGTTGTTAATTGGTGAATCTCGTCCACTCAAAATCTATACTGTGCTTAGGTCACTCTACATACTGCACCAATGCCCCATAAGAATTAACAGTCATGCACCCTTTCTAGACTTGGAAACTCACCCAATTTACTCAGATTCACTTGGCATTTCACTCTGCAACTTTGCAACTTAGCTCAAACTCTACAACTCTGGAACTCAACTCAACTTTGCACAATGGTGTTTTCAACCCAAGTCGAGCCCCTTCTTATCGCATCAATGTGATCCAACAATCATCATGACTGAATCATGCCAATTTTCATGACCAAATTCATCATTAGTGACCCAAATTTGCCAACTATTTTGTCAATCCAATTGCCATATCGACCATAAATGCACATCGCTTCAACAAGCACCGCTGGTTAACTTCTTTTAACTGTCTTCATTTATTGTTGATTTGACCCTGTGCACAGCCCTGCGACTATCATAGCATGAACTCCTAATTATGCTACCGACTCCTACTCTTATGCATCCACCTCCTCTTGGTACAGAATGCTTCCATCCATCATCCTACCTACTCTGAGTATTTTTTTTTCATTGCGTAGTGCCTCAAGCATGGCATGGTTCTGGGTCCATCCTATAGGGCTTCAACCTGCTACCATTCAGTAGCTTTGGAAGAATCGCTCCATATAACTGCTACAGTTGAACTACACCTTCTGAAGTAATGGAATTAACAATATATGGACCTAACCAACGCATCTGTAGCTGACCTAGATGCTTCATGAACTTGCTGTCATAAAACAACACCAAATCTCCTTACTGAAACAGTTTATTATTTATGTGGCCATCATGCCGAGCCTTATGTCGATCCTTCTTGATACGCTAATGAAAACCCACAATAAAGTGGTATTCCTCGAGGTGAACTAACTGGTCTAATCATTCTTCTAGTGCTAATTCATCATCCATTCCCATCTCTACGGCAATGTGCAGACTCAGAACAATGTACCATAGGTATAACTGCCTCTTGCCCATACACCAACTTAAATTATGTCTTTCCCATCAATCTCTTGCAAGTGGTATGATATTCCCACAAGACCACTAGAATATTTAGGTCCTAGTCATCTCAGTTTCCATTACATACATTTGTAAGGGCATGCTCCAATATTTTGTTGAATGCCTCCATTGTCCCGTTCGCTTGAGGATGATACGAGGTACTCTTATTATGTTGTATCTGTAGCTCCTCTATTAGCGCGCTTACTATGTTATTGATGAAGTGACTCTCCTGGCTGCTCATCAATATCCTTGGACATCCAAACCATGTCACATTTTTGTCAAATAAGAACTATGTTGTTGTCGCAGCGGTGCAATCCATGAATGGTGTGGACTCCTCCCATATTATTAAATAGTCTTTCACTGCAATGATATACCACACAACAATTCACTTTCCAAGTGGGTTGATTGGTCCTAGGAAGTCCACGACCCATTTATCAAATGGCTGCAATGTAACCTAAGGTACCAGTGACATCTCCTCCCTCGATGGCTTTGTAGTTCATTGATAGACATTGGAACTCTGTGCATAATATGTCACATCAGAATGAAGAGTGAGGCACTAAAGCCCTACACGAAGCACCTTTCTCATAGTAGATCGTCCTCCATAATGTACACCAACAACTCCTGCATGGACCTCTACCAAATTATGCTCTTGTTCATGCGGTAGGACACATCACTGCAAAATCTCATTTGGTCCTAGTTTATATAGTTGTCCATTGATCAACTAGAAATCCTAGGCCTTCACCACCAACTTATTCTTTTGAATTTTAGTAAGGTCCTCCAGTGCAGCTCCCATTGTCGAAAATTGAATTATTTGATCATAGTAATCATCAACCATGTCGATTCAGAACAACTATGCATCTGGAAATCTGACTTCAATATTTGTTGCTCTTTTCCTGTCTCAATTCGGGATAAATGATCAGGGCATTAGAGTAATTTTGGGGTCTAAAATGGGCCTCCTAAGGAAAATAACAAAATAATAGTTAAAATAATAAAACAATAGTTAAAATAATAAAATAATATTGATTAATTTTGGAGGAAGAAAGAAAAAAACTACTTTTTGTGTTCGTATTTTTGACATATCTCCCTGTGTTTTTACTCAAATTTTGATCGGGAGAGCTCGTTGGATGTGGAATTTGATTCCGCATCCAATGATTACCCACACTGCATACTTTTGACGGACCCCGCTACCCCAAAAACAAGAAATACCTGAAAAAACATGATGATGACATCATCATCACATTTTTTCAGGTATTTCTTGTTTTTGGGGTAGCGGGGTCCATTAAAAGTATGCAGTGTGGGTACTCGTTGGATGTGGAATCAAATTACGCATCCAATGAGCTCTCCTGATTGAAATTTGAGTAAAAACACAATGAGATATGTCGAAAATACGAACAAAAAAAGTAGTTTTTTTAAATGACAAATATGTCAATTCAACCATTATGGTTGACTTATTTTATTGGAATTCTATTGGTTCTTGAATTCCAACTCACAAAAAGTTATTTTGGCATGTTTTCTTATAAGGCCCATTTTAGACCCCAAATTTCCTCTAATGGCCAACATTTAAGCAAGTTGGCTTCACAATTATCTCAAAATCAAAATCCTGAAAGAGAAGTAGCCAACAACATATCTTGCCCACAACACAGGCTTATTGAATAGGTGTTTTAAAGTAGAATGGTATGTAAACATCTTGAAATGACTTCCCAATAGGTAATTCATAAACTTCTATAGCGCATATACCATTGCTAGACCTTCTCTCTCTGTGGTCGTATAGTTCTTCTTTGCGGATGACAACTTCCGACTAGCGAAAGAAATTAGGTGATCTAGATCTCCTTCTCCTGGTTGCGTAAGCACCACTCCCAGCGTAACAGTTGATGCATTCACATAAACATGGAATTCCTTGTACCAATCCAAAAAAAATAGTATTGGTGTAGAAGCCATCTTGGTTTTCAGTGTGTCGAAAATTCCTTGACACTCTTCACTCCATACAAATGATTCATATTTTTTCAAAAAAATTTCCATTGGTGCTGTGATCACAACATAACCTCATATGAAATTGTTATAATACCCTGTGTGCCCCAACATCTATCCAAGCATATTTACATTCATAGGTAGTGGTAAGCTCAAAATCATCACAATATTCGCAAGGTCAACCAACACTCCTTTCTTGCAAATCATGTGACCCAACAAAATCCCGAAAGGTGCGTATAAAATACACTTCTTTGAATTTAGTGCGATCTGATGTTGTCGACATATTTCCAGCATTAGTCACAAGTTTTCCAGATGGTATCTGATTAACCCATAGATGGTCTAGTCATCCATATCAAATTGCAAAAAAATTTGAATGAAATATTTTAATGCAGTGACAAAAACACGAGAAAATATTGTAGGCACATTCTTCAACCCAAAAGGCATCACAGTATACTGAAAGTAGCCCCATTTAGTAACAAATTTTGTTTTGTGTCAATCTTCTTTGTGATCCTTATATGGTGATAACTAGAAAATCCATCCATGAATGAATACATCTATTGACTGCCTACTCTTTCTAGAACTTCATCAATGAATGGTGTCGGAAACGAATCATGCATACATGCATCATTCAATTTTCTCAGGTCAACATAGATCTGAACTTCACCCATCCTTTTGTCTTGAAATACCATCGAACTGATCCATTCTGATTCTTCAACTGGCTCAATTATTCCAGCATCCAACATCCTATCAAGCTCAGCCTTTACCCTCTCTTTGTATCGCGGATTTAGGCTATATGGTCGTTGCCTTACTGGTTTCACATATGGTTTTAACGAGATATTAATCTCTCCTAAATCTCCTAGTATCCCCTTCATCTCATAAAATTTCATAGGGAACAAATCTTGGAATTCATGCAACAAGTCTATAATATTTTCCATCGTTTCTTCATCCCAGTAGTCTCCGGCACTTGCAAACTTTGGGTTATATTTCGTCCCAATGTTGACCTTCCTTATCTTCAGCAATTGATTCATGGGATCCGTTGGTACATCTAGTGTTGTGACATCCCAGCTTCCTTCTATTTCTAGAATATTGATATTCCATAGATCATCATCATCATCTGGCTCTCCTGACACATTATAACATTCCATCATTGACTGCATGTGATAATGTGAATGCAGATCCACTGGATATGCGACTGACACTACCTTTAGAACAACATCACAGATAAGCTGCAACGCATTATGGAACCGGATTGGCATCTACAAAACTGAAGGTCTAAATAAAGAAAATGGTCAACTCCTCCCAAGTGGTGATCTCTCTGTGCAAATCTACTAATACATACCAAGATCATGGAATTTCATCCAATGTGTCGACAAAGGCATGAACCCACTCATCCTTTGGTCATGATGCTCACAAGGTCTACCACTCAATCAGATGATCACAAGGACTATTCCATCTGTCGTACCTTCCAACATAGTACACTTCTTTCTTGCCAAAGTGAATTGTCACCAGTCTTTGAAACTATGACCATCTAGTGATCGACTTCTTATGGGTCTCCCACAAGTGTGCTGGGGTAGCCTTCAACACTTCCTCCAACACCAGCAACTACTGTGGTTTCGACATCTTATATTTGAATTCAACAAGAAACTCAAATAACTCAGGAAGTCCTTCATAAATTGACAACTCAATGCTTTCGGTAGAGATACGACACAGTGACTGCATAATCAAGTTGCACTTTCGTAGAGACACTTTATGCAAGTTGTTCTTCCAAAGCATCACTAGAGTCAGAAGACACATATCTAGCACTGTGCCAACTGAGTTCCCCATCAGTAGTTGGATGGACATAATATTATGAAATGTTATAGGCATGGTCCCATCCTATTATAACTTCATCTTTCAATGGCTCAATATATCTTCACCCTTTGGTTGGACCCATCAGAGCGATGACTCTAATGTCTTCAATCTCAAATTCCATTACATGCTTCTTAAAATTGATTACTTCTATACAATCATTGGCCCATCCGATCCCCAACATCATGAGATAGGAGCTTCCACCATCAACAAATTCAATCACGTCAAAATCATCATAGGTATTCATGCCTTCCACTTCCACTGCAAGGTGCAGAACTCTCCCAATTGGCGTTACTCTGGCCTGGTTAGCGAGTTGTAGCTACATGGGAGACCAGCTCAACGTTGAGATCCCCATCTTTTTCCATATCTATCTTGTTAGAATAATAACATATGATCCTAGATCCAAGATGATTGAATCTACCTCATAGTACCCAATCTGAATGTTCGTGCGCATTTCTTTCCCCGTATATTTCTTATCCAAAGAATTCACCACAGAATCCTTTCATCCCTTAGTCAGTCAATGCAATAAATTCTCAATCTTGGCAAGAGCATCGAGATCTCTCACCAGCAACACGCAACTCTCAAAAAGGTGTTGCAAGGTACCATCCTGTCATGATGGTATTTCCTCCAAAGTGGAATCAAAAGTAGTAATAATTTCATAAACATGTAACTTACCAAAGTTTCTGCGCATCTCGTCCCATGCTTCAAAGAATGTATCTTTCTCTATGTTGATGTCAAACTAGACTTTCTTCTTTCTAGCTAACCATACTTGTGGAATCGGATTATCTTATCCTATTGTCACACGTCTATGAGTGACAACAACAACATCAACATCCTATGTCTTGGGCTCTGTCGAGATCGTTGCAACTATCTGTCCTTGATTCTCGTTCAATGGTGGGTTCACGGGTTGATTCACGTTTTGATTTGTATTTTGGTTCTAGATTGGAATTTGGTATTGAACTGGAATTTGGTTTTGATTTTGCAATTGGCTCTGGTTCTGCACTTATTCTAATTCAACTGATTTTGGTTTTTTAATTGGTTCTGATTCTGCAACTGCGAGACATTCCTGGCCTGCCATCTTGCGATCAGCCGTGGACAACTGTCAACAGTGTGATCAATCACAATATAATACGTACACGTACACTACAACTGTGGGAAATCCCTATGTTAATGACCCAATACACTGCAATTATAACATTGGATAGGTCCACGACCCCGTCCTCCTCCTCATCCTAGGAATCCTCCACATAATCCTCCTTATTGATGGTACTATAGTTGATTTACTTGCTCCAACGGGGGACTCGATTGTCACTGAACATAATGTGCTAACTGAACATATTGTGGTTGTTGCGGAGCCATCTCCATCTGTTTATAATATAGTTGTGGCACAAATTGATGTTGCCATATAAACTGCATCTACAGTGGTGGTACATACTACGGTTGAGGTGGTGGTTGCACCACCTGTGATTACGGTTGTGGTTTCTACACTTCTCCCTTCACATAGTACGAGTCATATGTTCTCTCCTGAAGTAGGTTGTATGCGCGACAATATTTTCCTTCATTCTTGACAGATCGAAAAAATGAACAGTATAGGTTCATCAACTTCATCACCATATTATGAATGTATCCACATTCCTCATGTTGATGCCCATATACTTGAAAAAGGTGGCACCATGATACACTACCACAACTCAAAGGGTTCGGTGCCCCTGAAAATAGGTAGTTTTGGAGATTTGGGAAAGTATCCTTGGTATGTCCATCTACATGACATCGAGTGTGTTACCAACTATTTTGTACCACAATTGAACCTCCGATTGAGCCGCCATCTGATGAACATGGTCAATGTTCATATCCAATGTATCAGATGTTCAAAATTTTGTGCCTAGCCAATTTTATTTTTGTGCTGAAATGACCATGCCCAATGTGGTTTTTGTAATAAAGTGTGCTAGTAGGGTTTTTGAGTGGCTCGGTCCCCTAAGGAATATATTTCAACTAAGGTGTTCCATGGATTTTTTTCCCTTGTCGATTATGCTTTTCCTATAGCCGAGTATAATCGATGAGTTTTTCCCCCACTTCCTCCAAAGATGAAATGCTCTATTTTGAAATTTGGGCCTTGGGAATTATTAGAGTCCAACTAGTTAATATGAACCTACTAGACACTAGCTTTATGTTCTATGGTAATTTCCTAAGGCCTGGGATGCTTTAAAAATTTGTCAAAAAATCTCTTTACCGATACCGTTGAGTTTTATTTTTTATTTTTTGACTATAGGGAATTAATTAAACCATTTTGACCATGGTTTAATTGAAAATTTTCAATTTGTAATAATTAAGTGTTATGGGGTGGTTTTTTTGCAAATAAACACTTATTTTCTAAGCCAAAACACTCATTTAACCCCTAGACACACTTATCCTAAGTTTCAGACTATTAGTTGGCCTTGAAATATTATTTTCTCAAAAAACCCAAAAAATGAGAAATATTAATTAAAATGATAAAAAATAATAAATTGGATAAAATCAAAATATCTCCAAAAAGGGCCAAAGTGAATAAAGTAAAGAGCTAATTAGCTTGGCAAAAATAATCTGGGATGATTCCAATCAAGTTTGGATTGATTTGAGTTAGTATCGGAGAGCTACATTGAACTTCACCTTGGGATTTGCACCCCTCTCCATGAATGGACGTTTTCCCTTCTTTGGCATGTTTCTATTGGTTGGGTGATAAGACCGAGGAGGATGGATGCCACCTCACCCCCCCTCATTACTCCAACACTCAGTTAGAACTCATTTGCATCTCATTTCAACTCTGAATCAAGTGCCGAGCTCTATCAGTCAGGAGTTTCACTCCGGTGTTAGTATTAGTCTGGATTTAGGGTTTTATGCCCTATCTTTCTTTTCTTTTTGTATAAATAAAAGTCTCTTATTCCCATTTTCATATGGATAAAATGCAAGAGAACTCTTCCAATATTGTAACCGATATTTGATAACGGAATAAAGTGACTTTAGAGGTCTATGTGTGGGTTATTTGCATGTTGTTTTCACCTTGCGAGGTGATATTCTTTCTCAACCTTATATGTATTTTAATCAATGTTTGATCAATGCTAGATCATGAAGGATATTAATATAGCATGATAAGGTAGTCATTTAAAGTTTTAATTTGATTATCTATGCAATTTTCATTATATATTTGAAGTGGGAAGGAAGTAGTCAGTTATAACAGTGCCTTTCATGATCTATTTTGATTATTACATCCTAGCATTTGATCAGTTTATTTGTATTGAGTTGTGTTGGTTTCAGAAATCTCCAAGAGAGGAGGAGTTTAAGTTCAACCGGTTTCTCATCAAGGGTTTTTTTTTTAACATCATACTTTCACCATGCAGGTTCTTCAAAGCATTTAAATCCGGCATCAAAAAACATACGGCTAAAAGGGGCTCTTCCTTACCTCTATTAATCAAACTTTAAAAATATTTTCCTTTGGTTGTAATATCCCCACATCCTTCTTCTTATTCTCTTTCTTTTCCCTCTTATCCATCTCTTCTACTACTCTTTTTGGTTTGCTTCTTTTGCCTTCACTTTTTTGTCTTTTAAATTTTTTTACCTCTTTGTTTTACTGGTTTTTACCCTATTTTTCCTTGCTTTTTTGCTCTCTTTTTCTCCACTCTTCACTGCACTCTTTCTCCTTTTATTTTCAGCCATAATTTTCTTTGTTTGTCTATCCAATTTGCCAAAATTTTGCAGCCAACTTTCATGTTAGTTGGCTGCCCTCTTTCACACCCTCTTTCATCCCTTTTGGGCACTTTCTCAACTCCCCTTTTGCCCTTTTTCAAGCCTATTTTCCTCTCTGATTTGCATCCATATTTCTTCCTACTTGGATGCCCTATTTTTTCATTTTGTTGCAGACATCTAACACTTTTGTTGGATGCCCTATTTTTCCATCTTTTCAACTTTCCATTTTACTCTTTTCCTTGCATGTTTTTTCCCTAGTTTTGCTTCAGAAAACACTAAGTTTTTGCATTAAAAAAATAGTTATTTTTTTACTTAGATTAGTTTCTTTTTGTCTAACAATAATGGGTTCTTGAGTACTTGTTTGTTTTGTGTAGATATCGAAGATGAAAAGTGAACCAAGAAGGAATCGAAGATTATAGAAATTTCAAAAACCCAAGAAGAAAAACATCAAGCATAGCTTGCATCCTTGTAAAAGCCTTTAAGGCTTATCTATTTAGTTTTATTTCTTACTTTCTCTACAAGGGTTAAAATACCTTTGATTCTAATCATTAATAAAGAGGACTAGTTGGGTTAAGCCTCCCACACTTTTTTCTACTTCCCCTATTTGGGGGAAGGGTGCCTTGTCTTTTCATTGCTTAGTTTAGATTTCTTTTAGACTTAGTTTTATTTCCTACTAATTGCTAGATTCAATTTCATTACATGCATTCGATTTACTTCATCATGTTTCTTTCTCTTTGATTAATAATCTTAAAAAGAACCCAAATACTCTTGAACCTGTCATAAGACAAGTAAAGAGAACTATCTATCAGAGAGCACTTGCATTTAATTTGTATCATAGATTATATAAGACTATTGAATATCACCATAAGGTGGATCAAGAGCACTCTATGTCAGAGAGATTGGTTTGTTAATAAATTTTTCAACTCATCATCACCTAAAACTGAAATTTACCATTTTACAGTGTGTATGCTCTACCCGTCCGAGATACCTAGAAGCAGTGTAGCTATTTAATTCACATATTTAATTCCAATTTCACACTTAATAAAATTTACCACCTCACATTGAGCGCAATATTCTAAGTGGGAAAATATTTACTGTGGATGCTGGGTAGCTCTCCTTGTTTCACAGTAGTTGGAAAGTTATCGAACGCCTGACTGCAAACCAGATTGTCCAATATGTCTTCAAATGAGGCCACTTAGAATATTGTCGACAATTCTCCTCGCCTAATTGACAAGATAATTCATAAAATGTACACTAAAATTTGACCAAGTACATTTGAAAAGCGTTCTCACAAACATCAGTGATTTACATTTTCAGCATCCTGACTCCATTTTAGGCACTGGTTTGTTTATTCTTGCATCATCTGGTTTGGACCATTTGTCCATTTGTTTAAGTTGTTTCATGAATGTATGCTTTAATTATTCTTATCATGTTTTGCAAATAGAAACGTGGATTGCGTAATTGGTCTTTTTGGGCATATATCAAAACTCCTAAACAACACTAATTCTCACCATTCATCTAAGAATGTTTTAAAACGAAAATCCTTAGAAACAATTTTAGGGACTATCCCCCTTGGCTTCATTAGGAGTTAGCCTAAACGGAGGAGCTGGGATCAGGTGACAACCCCTGTGTTATCACTCTAGGAAACTCCTCTAAGTTGCAGCTCGAGGATGCTTGGTAACTTAAATTTTTTTATGGTTTTCTAAGTGGATCAAGTTGTGGAGAACCTCCTGCAATGAACAATCAAAATGCAAGATATAATAGAAATATTGGAGCACAAAAGAGATTTTATTGATCGCGGGCCACTTCGAGGGGGCAACCTCCTTTGAGCAAGCTCAATACAAAATAACCGTTCGATGCTTTCATTAGCCTCAACACATACTTATATACTAATTCTAATCTAAACAACTATTAATCTACATGAATGTGGGATAATTCAACCTATTAACTGGAAAACTTAACAACTATTACTTACTCCCCATGAATGTGGGATAATACATCATACTAATGGGACGAATTACAAAGCATATGCGTCCAACAAAATATACCAACAAAATAAAGAGGGGGGTTGACAAGGGTTCTTAACATCCCCTCCCTCTTAGAAAAAGATTTTCCCTCAAATATTTAGATGTGGAAACTGCTACTGAATCTAAAGGAGCGGTTCCCATGTAGCATCCTCTGGTTGCATGTTGGGCCACTGAATTGAAGACCTTTATGATGGATCAAGAGAGAAGCTGACAAGTGCGCTTATTAAGGATGGCCTTCGACTTTGAAATGATGGATCCTTCATTATCCCATTCTGGTAAAAAAATTTGTGCATTGATGTTGGCGCCGATCGCTTGCTGAATGTTAGAAGGAGGAAGTGCCAATTTATAAGCAACATACCCAATCTTTTGAAGAACTAGATATGGGCTAGAGATATTTGGAGCGAGTGCTTGATTCCCTTTGTCTTTCAAGGAAAATTGCTTGTAATGCTGTAGACGAAGAAAAACCATATCACCATCTTGAAAAGTGTGCTTAGAACGGTGTTGATCATCTTGTTGTTTCATGCGGGATCTTGGCATGTGAAGATTGTTTTGCAAGAGGTGAAGAATATGATGTCGATTTCGAAGATCCATGTCAACTGCATAAACTGGTGAACTGCTGGGGGTGGATGGAAGGAGTACTGGAGGTGCGTGACCATAAATTGCTTCATATGGAGTCATTTTAGATGCAGTGTGGTAGGAATTATTGTACCACCATTCAGCGAGAGGGAGCCACTTTTCCCACTGATGTTGTTATTCAGAGGTGAAACACTGAAGATAAGTTTCCCAATATTTGTTGACGACTGTATTCGGACCATCTATTGGTGGGTGATAAACTGGAATCATATGCAGTTTGGTGTCAGTGAGGCAAAAATGACTTGTGAAAGTTGTGTTGCGGTCTGAGACAATGGACTAAGGGATTCCATGAAGAAGGAATATCTGGTCCATGAAAATTTGTGCGATTGAAGAGGTGGTATATGGATTGAGTGTAGTTTCACCCTTGTGGTACTGACAAGGAACACATTCAGCAACCATATGTTGAATTTTGTGTTGCACCCCCTTCCAAAAGAATTTATGTCGTGCCAGCTCATATGTTTTGATGAACCCAGAGTGCGCTGCTGATGGAGAAGCATGGAGTTCATAAAAGACTGCATGTTTAAGGTCTGTGCTCTGGGGAAGCAGCAGATGACCCTTGCATCTCAGAGAAAATCCATCCCAAGAGGAATACGGTACCACAAAAGGGTTAGGGGCCAACTGTTGGATGATTTTAGATAATGAGGATTCATTGACATCACCTTGCTGAATAGAGTGTAATCAAGTTGGAATATGCATAGAAATAATTGAAAGAGAAACATGGGCATTAATGTGTGGAAAAGAGAATCCACCGCAAGATTGTCCCGAGCCTTCTTATAGTCATAATCCCTGAATTTGATAACCCATTTCTGTTGTGTTGGGGATGAGACCCATTATTCCAGGAAATATTTCAAACTCTGGTGATCAGTCTTGATGCCGAAAGGATTCTCTAAGAGGGATGGCCACCACTTCTATACTATGTGCAAAATAGTCATCATTTCCTTCTCATGTGTAGAGGTGGGTAAATTATTTCCAGAATTGGATTTGTCGGTGAAGGAAATGGGATGTTCATCTTGGAAGAGGACAACCCCAAGTCCATTGTCATAAGCATCACTCTCAAGAGTGAAGAGCTTGGAAAAATAAGGCATCTGAAGGGTGCATCGGAATGAAATATCCAATGGAGTAGTTGAGACTGCTGAAGGTTGCATATGAATGAAATGGAGTTGAACAATGACACCACGTGAATTCATCTTAAGGAGCTTTTCCATGCGATGGGAACTGATGATGCTGGGAGAACCTGGTTGTAAGCCATTGAATTTTTGTTTGTTCCCATTGACTGAAAATTGCATCCATAGTTCAGCAAAATCCCATAAGATAGGTCCAAGTGTGCATAATCATTGAGTTCCCAAAATCACATCACATCCTCCTAGAGGCATGTTAAACATGTTAGAGCGCAAGTTATAATCTCCAATGGAGATACACACATTGTGAAACTTTCCTTTGCAAGGTAAGGTGCTCCCATTGGTAGCCATGAATTTAAAGCTGGAGCAAGGATGGACAAAAATATTAGATTTTTTGGCAATCTGAGCATCAATGAAGTTATGGGTGCTACCAGAATCAATGAGTATTGTAAGAGGAATATTCTTGAAGAAACCCTTTCCCTGCATGGTTTGTGGGGCGGTGACTCTGACTAATGCATGGAGAGATATCTTGGGGTGTTCATCATGAGAATGAGGGTAAATAGGTGGTTGCTGAATGTCAACCTGATCATATACTGGATCCTGAGCAGCTCCACAAATTTCAAGTGCAGGCGGAGAAACCACATCCAAGGGATAGAGCTTTAGTTCAGTACATTGATGTCCCCAGGTGAATTTCCCATCACAATTATAACAAATTCCTTTTTCCCTACGTGCCTGCACCTCAGCTTCAGACAAATGCTTGATAGGAGTGGGTGTAGGAGTTGGAGGGATTGGACGTCTTTGGGAAACCATATTTTGGAATGGAACAAAAGTGGATTTGGGGCATTGCTGAGCCCTTATCTTGTCCTCTTCCAACTTATTCAACCTGAGTATTTCCATCATTGTGTTGTGACAAAACAAGTTAATCTCAAATCAGATTGTATCCTTAACACCATTGATAAAACAACTCCTATTGAAGGCATAAGAAAATCCTTCTATGTGCTTGACTAATTTCTCAAATTCTGTCTGATACTCTCTCACAGTGCTAGTATGATGAAGTTTGGTGAGTGCTTTTGTGAATTCATCAAAACCACTACGGCCAAATCGATGCAAAAGGAGTTGGAAAAAATCTGTCCATTGGGGCTCTTCATGATCCTTAATGTACCAACAGAACCATTGAAGGGCTTCACGTTCCAAATGAAATGATGCAAGTGGGACTTTGGTGACATGAAAAGTGTTATGCATATTAAAGTATTGTTCTGCCTTGTGTATCCATCCAGTTGGATCATCACCATTGAAGCAAGGGAAATCAATCTTCATCCCACAAAAGCTGCTAGAACAAGAGAACTTAGTGTCTATAGGAGACTCAAGCTGTTGTCGATTGCTCACGGCTGAATGCTGAAGATGGAGGTCGAGAAATCTTTGATCCAGATCTACGAGTTTGGTCTTGAGGGTGACAAGTTCTTCTTCCATTTGTCTATTTGCTCCTGTGCAGGTGAAAACAACAAGATTTTTTTTTTTCCAGGGGTTGGGGGGGGGGGGATGGGTAGAAAAATAAAAATAGAGAATGTTTTAGAAAAGAAAAATTTTGAGTTGGGAAAGACGTGAGTGGGCAATTGGAGTTGACTAGGTTTGGGACACTTTTTGAAGGAGAAGTGAACTTTAGAAGCGGGGTGAAATAATGGGAAAATTTGTCAAAGAGGAATAATGAAGCAGAATTCAGAAACAAACACTATGTCAAAATTTGAAGGCGATTGGGTGAGAATTGAAGAAGTTATGACAAATGTGGAATTTCAAGCTTCGGGAAGTGGAATTTGGGATAGGGTCCTCAATGAATGAAATATGCAGAATGGAATGATGGGGGTGACTATGAATTTTTAAGGGAAATGGAGCTAAATCAAGGAAGATGTGGCTAAAATAAAATAAAAAAATTTATACTTGTTTTGTTTTTTTGTTTTTTTTAAGAAATGATCTATGGCAATGCTAGAAAGCTGTGCTTTATCAACTTGAATTCAAGTAAATGATTTGTGACATGTCTGGATTTATCTGTGTTATAAACGGTAAATAGATATGGACCCTAGGTATATTCGACTTCCTAATGGTTCAAAGGTAGTCACTCAGCCACCAAGGCTGTCTCAGGCTTGAGTATTGGGGCAGTACCCCTCACTTCACGGCGCAGGTAAAACTGATAACCGCTTGGCCAAAAATGACAAATCTTTGGTTTTCCTCATGAATGGGAATCTAGTCAATCTGGTGGGGTCATTGCCCTTTTCACTTGGTAGGTCCTCTCAACGGCCAGCTACTTCGGGGTTCCTGTGGTACTCCTCACAATGAGTTTTAGGGCTATGCCCAAGTACTTCCCACAGTTAAGCAGATAGGGTTTATTCCCCGATCTGAATGAAAAATACCGCTCCAAGAAGAAGAACTACTATACTAATCACAGTGCCAGAAAAATGTGGCAGAAATTCCACCCAATGCTCAAAAACCCGTAATTAGAGCTACGGCTTGAGACAAAAACTTTTAAAATGAGCATAACCCGATCTATATTACTCAAAATCACTGTTATAGCCTATTTCTGGAACTGAAAAAACCACTCTGCTTCTACCCACTTAGTCAGAATAGAAATCTGGGTGCCCAGTCAAAATATTTTTGCTCTGTAATTTCCGTAGCCACCACCGAAATTCCGAAAAATTGCTGATTTTAAATCCGTGATATCTCCACATTTAGAACTCCAAATGAGATGATTTTATTTTTGAAACTATGTATTTTTGAAAGAGACATTCATAGGTGCAACCTATGTCTTATGAATCTATGCAAAAAGTTTAAGAAATTGATCTGAAAGTCGTCGCCCAATTTTTCCCTATTTTTTTGTTTGGAAAAGAAAAGAAAAAATTCCCACTTGTGCCAAGGAAAGTGCTCTGATACCAAATGTGGATAACCTCTTGCAATGAACAATCAAAATGCAAGATATAGTAGAAATATTGGAGCACAAAAGAGATTTTATTGATCGCGGGCCACTTCGAGGGGGCAACCTCCTTTGAGCAAGCTCAATACAAAATAACTCTTGATGCTTTCATTAGCCTCAACATATACTTATATACTAAGTCTAATCTAAACAACTATTACTCCACATGAATATGGGATAATTCAACCTATTAATTGGACGAATTAACAACTATTACTTACTCCCCATGAATGTGGGATAATACATCATACTAATGGGATGACTTACAAATCATATGTGTCCGAAAAAATATACCAACAAAATAAAGAGGGGGGTTGACACGGGTTCTTAACACAAGTCAGGTGACCTATAATATCTTACACTCTCAAGACATGCATGAAACTCAATCAGGGATAAGGCTTCTAATTACCACTATTTAGAGGTTGAAAATATGGTGCAGAGATGGAGAACTTATCATGCTGGTAGATCCATACATAAAATAGATATATATAAATGGCTAATCATGACAAGGAAAGAACTTATAATACGAATCATCAATATTCCAATAGGATGACAGCTATCAGACATCAATTAACCTGAATAAAACTTGAATAACACATTCAAGCATAAGCACCGAATAGACAGAAAATGGAAGTTGAACATATGATAACAAAAGAGCTTATATTAGGTCATGAGTAATATGAGAAGCTTGACAATATCAATGGTCTACAAGTCCCCGAAGTCGAACCCTTTATTCAAAATAAATATTAGGATTTATAGCCTTTACAAAAATATTTAGATCCTGAAAATTTGGATATGTTTTACTAAAAATAGATAAAATTAATGTTTTTTGCAAAATTGGGTCGAAAACCCTAATTTAACTACTCGTCTATCTAATGCTAGCTCTTGTTTACTCATTGAAATTTTTGATGACTGCAGTGAGCACTCAAGTATAGTTGTAACCTGTCATCTGATAGATAAGCCACTATTGGTAAAAAATAGATAGGGTTTGTGACCCTTTTCTCCATGGTTGTATCCTCAAAACTAGAATAGACCTCTCCCAATGGTGTTTTCCAACAAATTTCAGCTTTATATTTCATCCTTGAGGTAGTTGTACTCGCCAAAACTGGTTCTGCATGCCAAAACATCTTTTTGCACCCTTTTATGATTTTGGTGGTTAAGGAGGTTGAATCCTGGGTCTGTTAGCTGCCGAAAGCTCTGGTTTCGGTGGATAATGAACAACTGCTACGTTCTCCTAAGCCACCGAAAGCTTTGTTTTCTGTAAAATTTTATTTATCCTTTAAATCAGACTTTTACACTTTACTCCTGTCCTTTTGGTACTTTATCAACCTGCATAATATTTGGAATATCATAAATATCATGGGATACCTCCATATTCTGAAGGCTAATAGCTTCCTCTGGTAGGGTTTCCAGTGCAAGGTGTGTTCTAGGGTTTGAATCTTTCTTTTGCAGCCTTGACCTTCTTATCATATTATAGAGCCTAGAGTCATCCTTCATCAATCTCAAATTTCTTCCACCTGTATAACAACAACATCATGGGTTGCCTCCGGATCCTGCAAGCTTGTTCCTGCCTCTGCTAGGGTTTCTAGCGCAAGATGTGTTTTAGGGTTAGGGTTTGGATTTTCCTTCTAAGACCTCTAGTCCATGTATTTTCCCTAATATCTGGTTGATTCTTTGGGACCTAGATTTTATATTTGAACTCTTCAACATCTCCAACAAATCTTCATGGATTGATAGATGAGGTCGAAAATGCCACCTGGAGGACTGACAGGTAATCTTTTGCAGTAAAACTTTGGCCAAACTACTGAAAAATGGGGATTAGAGATGGATTTGTTCCTTCAAATATGTGACACCTGTGTATAAACCAAAATATGTTTTTGTATATTGGTCTATTTTGATAAATAGCCTCTATCAGTTTTTTGGAATTCGTTTTAATTTGTCTAGGATCTGGATTTCAAAAACATGTGTCAAACATGAAATTATGAGATATGAAAATTAGGTCTTGGAGATGGATTCGATTATCCCAATATGCAACAACTGTAGTAAAAATTAGAGATTTTATTTTTCTATGACCTGTTAGGAACAAAAACCTCCTAGCGTTTTGTAAAATTATTCTCCAATCGCTCAAAATCATCGCTTAAAAAAAATGCCTTTTCATAGTAAAACACCACTTTTAGTGGCTTAGAGTGCCCTGAAATTTCAGTCTTAGCTACCAAAAGCAGGGATTTCGGTGGCTAATGAACTATTGGTATGTTCTATTAAGCCACCAAAAGTCCCTTTTCAAAAAACATGATCAACAGGCTTTCGGTGGTTAACGTGGTCTTGAGCTGAAGCTGTTAGCCGCCAAAATCTTGCTTTTCGGTGGCTAATGAACTGTCGAAAAGTCCGCCTAAGACACCAAAAGATAAACTTTCAAATTTTCTTAAAAAACAGAGCACCGTCTATTCAAACTTTTTTAATCAGATATAAAATCTCATAATACATCTTGAAATCCTCATCATTGAGCAAAAATAAATTTTCTGAGTTTGACTGAGTGAAAACTAATTTATTTAGGAGATAACATCTAGCTCCTACTCGGGGATGGGAACCTCTATGTGAGGTCCCAAGAACCCCATACCAAAATTCCTTTCCTAAAAAATAAGAATTGAACCTATCTTCTACTGTACCATTGGGCATGGAGTCATTTGTCCTTTATAACTAATGCCCTACAATATTCCTATAGCCCACTTTGTTTATTCACGAAATCAACTGAAAAAGAGCTAGCTGCTCATATTAAGAGATTATTTTCCTACCTATTCCTACTCCTAATTCTAATTAGTAGAGGTTTCTTATCACGTGACATCATGCTTCCAATGAAGCCATGTTAGAAGTTGCTCTATTGAACTTATCCTTGATCTTGACCCAAAAAATAAATGAAACCAAAGCATGCAGTAATGTAGTTTCAAAGGGTGACAGAACCAGCTATCATCTGACAAAAATATTTTGATTTATATGCTTCTCATAAGTTCCAGATAGTCGGCAACAGGGTCATAAAATCCAATAGGAAATACCTTTTTATGTTTCTGATCTTTTTCTTCACTGATATCAATGTTGAATGTGGACTACTCAACCTTTGTATGATAAAAATGCAAGCTCAATAGTTGATCTGAATCTTTCTACTCCCCTTCACATAATCTAAATTCATCATGATGATAGGCTAGCTTATCACAGCTAACAATTTCCTCTTCCAAAATAATATCTTTGCAGGATATACAAACACTAAAAAGATCTTTATTGGACTTTTGAGTAGGAGATTCGTAACAAGCATCTATCACAGCATACACACATTGTTTATCATATATTTGCTGAAAAGAAGAACTAGATGAAATTTGAATAAAGAATGAGTCTTCACAAATTCTAACATCTTCTTCCTCATCACTACATTAGTCAAATATACGAGTATTAGCAACCAAATTTTGAAACAGATATAGGAAAATATTGCCTGGTTCCTTGTCGTAATTTGAAGCAACACATTCATTAGGAGAAGGAAGCTCTTCTTGATGTTCTAGTTGGAGATTAGACAATCCCTAAAAATCTGGTTCCTCATGGTTACTGCAGCTTCCCTTGATTTGCAAATCTGGAAACTGTGAGCTAGCCTGATTGATTTCAATGGTCATTTGACCAGTAGAAAGCTGATCATTTCCACGTGTAGTTAAAGAAATCAATTCCTCAGATTCACCACAATCAGATTTAATGATGGTAGGAAAACATTCAAATCCTTTATAATTCATTTCTAGTTTATGTTTATGGGAAAGTACCTCATCGTGAAGATCATAAGAGAGATGAGGTAGCTCTTGAGGGAGATATTCTTCTCTATTTACCTTTTCATCCTGAGAATGCAACTTATATTCTTCACAACAATTACCAAATTCAAACTCATCTGAATAGTACCTTTTATAGTGCTCAGTGAATGCTCAGTGAAAATATTTCAATGATGAAATGCTGGAAGGAGGTAATGAAAAATACCACTGACGTGGATCACCATATAATGAATACATGAACATCTTCATACAAATATATTCATGTTGCTGATATAATATATCCATGCATTCATGAAACTTGAGGAGATGTTCTGCATGATTGTCTTCTTTCTCTTCATTGAAGACAGGTAAAAAATCTCCCCATTCGGACATATCAGGTACTGGATGTGGGAAACCAGGATTGGAAGAGAAGTGAAGGGGTGCAAACCTCCGATCCAAAAGAGTAGGAAATGATTTTTACATCTTAATATTGTGGAGTCGCCACTGAATTTGTCCTTCATAGATTCGCCAAGGATGAGATCTTCACAAGCAACAATGCTTGAAGATCCTTGAACCCTAAAATTTTATGATTTACATATAAACTTTTGAGAACTAGATGCTTCAGTAGAAGAAGATTGAAATGGAGGTCTATTTGATATAACAATAGAAATACCTCTATAAATACCTGATGTAGCTCCCCTTTCAGCTCTGGAGGTCTGTCTTAGTGAAGCCCTAGCTCTTCTTAGAATATCTTCTGGATCTGAAACAGGTGTTACTAATGGCCCTTTAGGGTTTTCTCTGGTACTTGGTATTCTTAAAGCCACCTTATTCCAATGGAGTCTCCAGATAGATTATTACAACTAGAATAGTGTCCAAACTTTGTCTATCATCAAAGCAGGATCGATGTCGTCTCCCAGGGAAGCTGAGCTTCAATATCCTCTCCCAGGAAACAACACCAATTTGTTATCACTCTAGGAAACTCCTCTAGGTTGTAGCTTGAGGATTCCTGGTAACTTAAATTTTTTTATGGTTTTCTAAGTGGATCAAATCAGGTGACCTATAATACCTTACACTCTCAAGACATGCATGAAACTCAATTAGGGATAAGGCTTCTAATTACCATTGTTCATAGGTTGACAATATGGTGCAGAGATGGAGAACTTATCATGCTGGCATATCCATACATAAAATAGATATATATAAATGGCTAATGATGACAATGAAAGCACTTATAATTCAAATCATCAATATTCCAATAGGATGAAATCTATTAGACATCAATTAACATGAATAACACATTCAAGCATAAGCACATAATAGACATAAAATGGAAGCTGAACATATGATAACAAAAGAGCTTATATTAGGTCAGGAGCAATATGAGAAGCTTGACAATAGCAATGATCTAAAAGTCCCCGAAGTCAAACCCTTTCTTCAAAATAAGTCTTAGGCTTTATAGTATTTACAAAAATATTCAGATCCTGAAAAATTGGATCTGTTTTACTAAATATAGATAAAATTAATGTTTTTTGAACAATTAGGTCAGAAACCCTAATTTAACTACTAGTATATCTAATTCTAACTCTTGTTTACTCATTGAACTTTTTGATGACTACAGTGAGCACTGAAGCATAGTTTTAACCTTTCATCTGATAGATAATCCACTATTGGTAAAAAACAGGTAGGGTTTGTGACCCTTTTCTCCATGGTTGTGTCCTCAAAATTGGAACAGACCTCTCCCAATGGTGTTTTCCAACAAATTTCAGCTTTATATTTCATCCTTGAGGTAGTTGTACTCACCAAAACTGATTCTGCATGAAAAAACATATTTTTGTACCCTTTTCTACTTTCGGTGGTTAAGGAGGCATAATCATGGGTCTGTTAGCTACCAGAAGATCTGCTTTGCGTGGCTAATGAACAGCTGCTGCGTTCGCCTAAGCCACCGAAAGCTCTGTTTTTTGCAAAAAATTATTTATCCTTTAAAGCAGACTTTTACACTTTACTCTTGTCCTTCTAGTACTTTCTAAATCTGCATAAGATTAGGAATATCAGCAATATCATGGGATACCTCCGAATTCTAAAGGCTAATAGCTTCCTCTGGTAGGGTTTCTAGTGCAAGGTGTGTTCTAGGGTTTGAATATTTCTTCTGCATCCTTGAACTTCTTATCATCTTGCAAAGCCTGGACTCATTCTTCATCAATATTAGATTTCTTCAACCTGTATAGCAACAAAATCATGGGCCTCCTCAAGATCCTGTAAGCTTGTTGCTGCCTCTGCTAGGGTTTCCAGTGTGAGATCTGCTTTAGGGTTAGGGTTTGGATTTTCCTTCTAAGACCTCTAGTTCATGTATTTCCCTAATATCCAGTTGATTCTCTGGGACCTAGGTTTGATCTTTGAGCTCTTTACAATCTGCATAAAATCTTCATGTATTGATAGATGAGGTCGAAAATGCCGCCTGGAGGACTGACAGGTCATCTTTTGCCCTAAAACTTTGGATAAACTGCTGAAAAATGGGGCTCAAAGATGGATTTTTTCCTTCAAATATGTGACACATGTGTATAAAATAAAAGAGGTTTTTGTATATTCATCTATTTTGAGAAAAAACCTCTCTCCGTTTTTTGGAATTCATTTTAATTTTCGCGGGAACTGGATTTCAAAAACATGTGTCAAACAGGAAATTCCGAGATCTGAAAATTAGGTCTCAGAGATGGATTCGATTCTCCCAATATGAAACACCTGTAGGAAAAATGAGAGAGGTTATTGTTATATGAACTATTAGGAACAAAAAATCCTATATTTTTGCAAAATTATTATCCAATCGCTCAGAATCACCTTTTAAAAATAATTCCTTCTCACAGTAAAACACCAATTTCGGTGGCTTGGGGCGCCCTAAAATTTTGGTCTTAGATGCCGAATGTAGGGATTTAGGTGGCTAATGAACCATTGGTACGTTCACCTAAGCCAAAAAAATTCCCTTTTCAAGAAACTTGATCAATAGGATTTTGGTGGTTAACGTGGTCTTGAGCTGAAGCTGTTAGCTGCCAAAAATTGGCTTTTCGGTGGCTAATGACCTGTCGAAAAGTCTGCCCAAGCCACCGAAAGCTAAAATTTCAAATTTTATTGAAAAATAGAGTACCATCTATTCAAACTTTGTTAATCACATATAAAATATCATAATGCTTCTTGAAATCCTCATCATTGAGCAAAAATAAATTTTATGAGTTTGACTAAGTGAAAACTAATTTATTTAGGAGATAACACCCTGGTTCTTTGCTTGTCCCCAAGGCCACACATTTCTCGCTTAGGGAAGAAATAGTCCAAAATATTTCTACTGACGATGTTCATTCGGCGAAAAACAGAGTTTACTATATATCTTCACGTTGTTCCTTTCCCTTCTTAATGTCTTGCAACTGGAGTGTCAAGTTTTCCAACTGCGTCTGAATCTTGCTCATACCGACTGCATTTTCTCCAACGAGTGAAGATTCCAGCTTCATGGTGATCTCCATAGCCTTGTTCTATGTCACAATATTCTATTGCATTAGTGGTAATCGAATATGAGTTAACAACAATGCAATGAACCATTCCTTATGCTGAATTTTTCTCATCTCAAAAATGACTCTTTCCATTAGTGTCTTGAATATTTGATCAAAGTCCCAAATATTCTCATTGGGATACTTCTTAATTTCTTTCATTTCGGTGATTTACTTTGCTTCATACTTTTGTTTATTGAATGCTTTAATAATTCCTTTATTGACTGCTGATAATGTCTTCACCGGTTTCTCCGTAAGAACTTGTACAAATTTCATGAACCAATCCAATGCACGACCCCGAAGGGTTGTTTCCAACTGGCCCTTCTTGACTTCATCATCTACAGTTTGTCTGACAGTCCATACTACCTTAAGCAAGAACTAGTATTGTTCTAGATCCTCAGTCCTGTTCCCATGGAACAAGGGTAACTTCACTTCGTCGCTTGCCATCCTAGGCCTTCTTCCTATAGTTGTTGATCTACTACTAGAATGTTGATGGCACGTCGGACAAGTCGATGTGGAACTTGTGTTTCTTCCTGAATGTGGTGTAGTGTGCAGAGGTGTGGGAATGTTGCTATTGGGGGTTGATATTACCACTATCATGGGCATAGTCTAGTCATCTTCTTCATCGCTGTAGGGTCACTTTATCTCATGTGGTATTCCTTCGTAGTCTTGCATTTTGATCACAACAGGACCTTTCCCTCTCCTCTGCCTCTTTTCTTGTCGAAACCTTTCTCATCTGCTCATAAGACCACTTTATTCCTTGGATTCCCTTACAGTCTTGTTGAAACTTATACCCATCTACCCATTATCCTTCCATTCCTCTCCCTCCTTTCTTCATGGTATCCACAGCCTCCGCACACCAGAGCCCTACTACTCAAGGTGCATCGTCAGTATGCCTTTTTCATAGACAAGCATCTTAATTGACAATTGCAAGGATAATAAAAACCTATGTCTTGGTCCATTGAAGAATTCCCTTTCTGCTTCACTGTAGGACTTAGTAGCATCAACCAAAACCTCGGTGATATATTGTTCCAAGATACTGTCCAACCAAACTTCAACAGCCCGCGATGCTCTGTTATTGGTTTCCTGCAACTCCTAGATCAATTCAGCGGTGCAAGACATTGTCTTTCCTCCCTGGAATTGTTTTTTGTGATAGCTGAATCATGCTAAGCACTTGTACAAGATGATTGGGAATTCAGAGAAAATTACTCATGTGGACCATCGTGTATGTATATTGCCAACCACTTATCCGTCTTCAGTCCATAATTCTGATTTTTTGTCTCAACAAATTCTCGCAGCTTCTAATCGAACCAATCTTGAATTTATGGTCTCTTTGGATGCTACATGTCCTTCCCTTAGTTGCAACAAGGTCCGGAGAAAGGAACCATTTGTTGACAAAAACCTAGCCAAAAAAACTAGTCGATAGGGGTTCCACTCTGTCGACATCCAAACCACCATGATCTCCCTGAGCATCGGCCTAGACAGGTTTTACCTTGTCCAACAACACCCATAGAGTGGATGAAGTCTCACCCGAGATGTTCAAGGGAGAGATGATGGAACCAAGTTTCTGTAGAATAGGGAAGGTCAATGTGACATAAACTTATCAGCTTAGCACAATATTACCAAACCATTCAACATACGCATTCACATAACCATTCATTCTCATTCTATGCGAGATCACATCATTTAATCCTAACTACAGTAAGAATACTGATGCGCAAACAGATCCAACCAGATAATCTCATTTAACATAAGAAAATATTGTATCATAGATCCTTGTCATAGATTCACATAACATTCATCATTGAGTTGCAAAAACTAGTAAAATAGTAAAACAGAAAAGAGCACAATCATTCATATGAACCTCCATCTTATCATATTACTTCTAGACAAAATCACAGTTCACAGTTCAGTAGATCTTAGCTCAGATACCCAAAAATATTCTTCACTTTTAAAAAGATGATCCCAGATTGCTCATACATGGCTTGATAACATTTGCAATTCAACATCTACTTATAGGCTTGTGCCTTTACATTCAAGGTCTATTTAGACAACTTCTAACTAATTCTTAACCGATTCTACAAAATAATGACCAATATCCACAAAATATGGTCCAAACTACAAAAGGCGACACAATATATATAAAATATTATATTTTCTACCTTGTACGGTGTCTTTGAGCTTACGCAGCATCCGCGATGCTTCACAACTAGTCCAAACCCCTTGCCAACAGTAATTTACACCAAATGGTTGTCAATTAGGAGCACAAACAACATAAATATGACTCCACACATGGTTTCAAGCACTAAACCTCAAAATTTCTCACTGGTGAGTACCTCAGAACGTTCGACAAAGTTTACCACCTACAACACATGTACAAATCGAGTTGGACCACACATTGGTCTAGTATCTACAGGGTGTTGGGGGTGACGACAGAGAACTCAAATATTATCCATTGGTTGAGGAAATATTTAATGAACTTGGTTGGAAATCCAATACCAAATTGGATATACCACCCATAACATGAAGAACCAATCAGCCAATGGTCGAACCCTTAGCCAATGACAAAAAAGAAGAGGATTATGAAGTTCGACTCCATCTAAGCAATGTTAGCTGGAATATTTCACCTCCTGTGAACAGCATGGTGTTCCACTAGTCTGAATGGTTTAGATCCTGAACAAATAGAGGACAGAGGTTGAAGACTCTCCCTAGATGCTGTAGATATCTGGAATACAAGGCTTTGATAGTTCAGCTGTGTACCTACAAAAAAGCTCAACACGAAATGAAACAAAGCAACCAAAATATGATATACTAATCTATGCTAGTGACTAAGAAATCTAGCAACATATATATGCGAAATCACAACAACAACATCATATGTGGGACAAAAATCAACTTGCATTAGAAATATGAAGAAGTTTACAACCGAGCCTTACTGTTGACATGCATCTCCATGAAACCAGCTCTTCATCCCCAAAAGCTCAAACTCTAGCTCTCTATGCTCTCTCCAAATGATCTTGGGCCAAGGATCAATCCAACAGCATAACAATACCTTCAATGTTCTCCCCTCAACCATGGCTATGAGCTCATATTTATAGGGCTTTAATGGATAGAGATGGTTGAGAAATTAGTGGGTGAGGTGGCCTCTAAGATCCTAGTATGAGGGATCTCGAGCTCAACCAACCCACAACATTAGGGATAAGGCAGTACACGAGGCTTATCATCTAGAAGCCTCAAAACACTTCTCTTTTTCCCTTTTTACCCAGGGTACCGTGCTTCTCCTTCTATGATAGAGCGGTTCTGGTAATAACCACCTATGGACCAAGGGCAATGGGTGGTGGCACCGCTTGTGGACAACCTATGAAAGGCGGTGCAAGCAAGGGTACCGCTACTGGATAAAGGGGCATGCGCGGTGCTGGGAATTTGTATGAAAGATTGATGAAAAACCATTTAGTTTCGACTCTAGAATATGGGATTTAGGGCAAGTAGGTATGTCAAATGTCTTATCACATGATAGTGACAGGATTTTGGTATAACAGGATGCCCCCCAAAGCATGATTCTTAGAGTGATACGATAAACAAGAGCTTTGAGAACAAGTCGTCACCAAGAGATGAAAATGTCGGCTCGATCAGAGTATGCAGTCAAGTAGGCATCTATAGTACATCAGTATGTTGACTCATAGACACAAGTAACCAAACTCATAGCTGCAGACCAATACAAGGAAGATCCATGAGTGGAATAAACAATCATGGCTACTAGAATAAATCATAGATCCATGTGATAGAGGACTCAAAATTGGACATAAATACCAGACATACAACGTAGATCTATGTGATACATACACAAATTTGAGCATAGACATGACCATACAAATGTGGATCCATGTTGGATATACAAAACTCCATCGCAACCTGGGGAAAAAGCAATGAGCGCTTTTAAACAAATGCCCAGGGTCTTTGTCTCATCTTCCACAAAGTACGATTCTATCCATGTGATTACTATGATATGAAGTCAAACATGGTATAAACCACTTGATTACCAGCCAATGATGTGAAATGTTAACAAGTGCGAGGGAGATCACCATTAATGTCAATGATTCCCAAGGTACCCTAATACAATCTACTGAGTGTGAATAGATGTCCTGATGTCGAACACCCATTCGATTCTATCGATCAAAGGTCAATGATGTGAACCTATGTCGAGAGCGAGAGAATATGTCATTAAGGCATACAGATCTCAAGGTACTAAATATTGTTTCTAAGACTATATCTCGGATGATGAGCTGACGTCAATGGGAATAGTCTCGTCGAAGGAGGGCCATGATGAGTCCCACACCAACAACATGAAACTCGGAACATAGTTCTGGAATGATTTGAATGTAGTAACCATATGACTGACTCAAAGATACTGACACAAAGACTATGTAGACTGCAGAGGTAAAACTTCTTCAGATCCCCTTTGACCATCGGGCGGCACGACAAAATGACTTGGCAACATGACTAGACAGGATAGATACACAATGCGACAGTGGAAAATGCATTCTTTTGAAAGGCTCAAAGGATTGACATGACTCATGAAAGTGGATCGTCATGGAGATCAGCTGAATACCCAATTGACTGACATGATTGTGCAGACAAGTGCCATGTTCGAAGGTAACGACAAACAACTGCCATTATTTTCAAAAACATTCCCTTCCCATTTTCCCCATCATGATTGATGAGTGCCTCGATTCGGTTTTATGAGTTCAAAGAGGGTAACAAACACTCGATATATCTTGTCAGAAGACAAGTCCATTCTCATATGTTTTACGAACCTGAGAGAGGAGGGGTTCATTCCCAAAATGGGTCTCTCAATGTTTAATTTAACGAGTCCACTGAAAGAAAACTCGGTATCGTTCATGTTTAGAGAGTCTGGATGAATATAGAAGAAAAATCCATGGGGGGTCCTTTTTCGTATGATTTAGTCTCTAAGGCCTGGAAAAGTGTAAAATAATACCTTAGAGAACTCTTCTAGTCATGATTGGATGGAGTGTTCCTTTTTCGTAAATAGTCCTATCCGAACCGAAAAAGAGATAACCTACCGTCAGAAGGATGACTCTTCAAATTCTTTTACGAGTATGAAGGAGACAAGTACTCGACAATCTTTTCATATTTAAGGAGCCTAAAAAGAGTTTAAAGAGAACTCCATTAACCTTTTTCATGTTTGAATCCAGAGCACGAAAAAGTAATAAACTAAGCTCAAACCAAATTTCATGTTTTAACCAGAGCACGAAAAATGAAAAGTAAGCTCAACACCATCTTACTGTTTTTAATGAGCTTGAAGATCAGTTAAAAGAATGCTCAGGGATTGGTTTCATTTTTATGCAAGCTTGAAACCAATAGGTAAACTATGCTTGAAAAAACCCATTAACATGATATATAGAGGTTGGAATCTTGCCCCCATCATGATTGCTAGCGAAGCCTACCCCTAACATGGTTGCTAGCGGCTCAACATGCCCCCAAGCTTCATTTCATATGACAATTCTTCTTCCATACCCAACCTAAAAACTTGGTTACTAATGTGAAAATGTTCACCAAAGGGGTAGGAAGAATGAGAATCGGGAAGGCGAAAATAAGGTTCAAGTTCTAACACTAAAGTGAAGAAGCGACTCAAGGGAAGGGGATTTGTTTCATTTTTACACAAGCTTGAAACATAAGGTAATTATTCTTGGAACATGGTTTCATTTTTATGCAAGCTTGAAACCTGAAGGTAAACTATGCTTACGGAGATCCATTTCATTTTTTAATGAGCTTGACATAGAATGGGAACTTTGCTTAGGGAAAACTGACATGGTGGTCAGAACCTGACATGATGGTCAGGTGCTATTTCATTTTTTAATGAGCTTGACATAGAATGGGAGCTTTGCTCAAGACATGGTTTCATTTTTATGCAAGCTTGAAACCAAAATCGTAAACTATGCTTAAGGAGTGGTTTTATTTTTTAACGAGCTTGAAACCAAAATTAAACTATGCTCTAGACATGGTTTCATTTTTATGCAAGCTTGAAACCAAAAGCATAAACTATGCTTAAGGAGTGGTTTTATTTTTTAACGAGCTTGAAACCAAAAGTAAAATATGCTCTAAAACTTGCTCCTACCCAACAAGATATCCAGAGGTTGGTAGGTTTCCCCCTTACATAAGAAGCTAGCAACTTAACTCCAGTATGAAGTCCAGAGGCTGGAGCCATGCCCCCCATTTTACCTATGATGGGAAGAAGATAACTAGAAGAAGGGGAAGGAACCACAAGAACATGTGACACATTCAGGGTAGTCTGATTACTAGGAGTAATGCGATGATCAGGTGTAACAAACGAAAGCTGACTCAATGGTCACAATCTTCCCATCATGGGGAAAATGCTTAACTCTAAAGAGTGTGGACACAACATCCTTCATGGCATAAACATAATCACAACCAAGGAGTAGATTAAAATCTAAAGGACCTTGGACCACCATAACATCAATACAGACAGTTATCCCTCCTAATGTAATAGGAAAAAAAGGAAGGGTCCCTAAAGGTGTAGTAGGCCTACGATTAAAATCCAGTATCTGATCAATGGCTGGCACAAGTTGAGGAGAACCTAAATCTTTCCAAGCAGTTGAGGATAGAATACTAACAGAAGCCCCTTCGTCAACAATAGTGAGAAGTATCTTCCTAGCAGTAACATTCACAACTATCTGGAAAGGAACACTCAAATGAATACGAGACTCTATTAGGTTACTCTAGTCAAAGGAAATAACCTCACTACTCGGAGAGGGTTCTGTCGAGACAGAAAAAATTTCCTCTTGTCGAGAACAATCAAAATGAAGCATAACAACTTCAGCAGGTTTTGGTTCATTCTCTACTGCAAGAGAAGAACAAGATGAAGATTTGGTCAAAGAGACTACTTCAGTCTTAACACTCTCGGATGAAAGAGCGGGATCAGGTGGAAATGACATCGACTCGAACACTTCACTCTCTGAAGGAAGAGTGGGATCAATCACAGATAAATATGAATCAACCACTTGGTCAACCAGTGGGGAATCGAGGGAGAGCTTACTATTACTTATTGGAATCACTTGTTGATGATCAATAATATTTTCCAACCAACTTGAAGCTTCATCCCTGCTTGGACAAATAAAAGTATGATGCATAGCCTTGCATATCAAACAAGGATACAAGACTTTACCCTTACGACCTTTTACCAATGGGTCACCGGTTGAGGGAGTATCATCAACATGATGATCAGAGGTTGATGAAATATATGGTTTGGACCTTTTAGACCACTCTTCTTGTACACGGGAGAGACCAGGACACTCCTTAAGAAGGTGGTCCCCCTTGCAAAGCTTACAAGGGGACTTTGGTTTTCTGGGCATTCTCTTAGAACGAGCACCGCAAGAACAGATGGTTGTTGCTTTTTCTCTTTCTTATCCTTCATCTTTTTACCCTTCCCTTTCTTCTTCTTATTATCCACATGACTACTAACCATAGATATTTGGTCAAGCGAAGAAGAAGAAAGGGACTAATCCATAACCAACGAAGAAGGAGCAGGATTAGATTGAGGTCGATCCTCTCCCAGAGGAGAGGTGACATTTGAGAAATTAGGTGTAACAGGAATTACCGGATTAAATAGCCAGACCGGTAATCCCATAGTTAATCCAGGAAGATTTAGAATGGCAATAAAGGGAGGACCAATACCTTCACTTGATACAAAAGGTACACCTTGGAAAGGGATCTCTTGATTGGTAGTCCCAGATGAGGATGCCATCTCTACACTCTCTAATAACCCCCTAACTACCACGCATAAGCAAGTACTACTCAAACTAAAAGCAACAAGAAAACATGTGAAAGGAGTGGATAAGAGTCAGGAACCTCACAAGACAGGCCAAAAGGATAACTCAGATGGTTTGAGGATTCCTAAAAGGGTCTCCTGATATACACAAGGTACGAGGGAGCTCAAATTGGTAGTAGTGTTGTCTAATGCATAACCATACACAAGGGGCCTTCCAATATACAATCGAGTACGCGAAGTACCTTTCTATATACCTCAAGGTTACGTGAAAGGCCGTTCGATATATCGATGGTACGTGGAAGAACTGTGCGAGTCCCGGAATGTAATGCTGACAAGTAATAGCAACTCCTATGTTTAACGACGCCCAAGCACATCTCTAACTTATCACTCAAATTGCTAAAAGTTTTAACCCAGTACTACCGTTAATTTTATCTTGTGCGTTTAGGTGGAACCATGGAGTGAAAACTTGAAATTCAGGAAGATGCACACTGATCTATATGATAATGCAAGTTTTCCTCTTCAATGAAATTCTACCTAAGAGAGGGAGAGAGATTTACTTTTCTTCCCAAAAAATGCACACCCAAATACAAATGCAGTTCTATCTTTTAAAACAAAAAGGGAAATATCAATGCACCCCAAACAATATTCAAAGCAAATAAAAAAGAGATCTAGAGAACATTTAACATAAATAAACCAGAAATGTTTCCTATCTTTTCATGCTTGAAAAAGACGCATAAAAACTTAATGGAAAGATCATTTCACTAACATTTCCAAACAAATATAACTCTAATGCACACAAAGTTGAAAATATATGTTTCTTCTCAATGAAAGTAAGATCTAGAATTTCAAACAATCATGCACAAAACAAGAACAAAATTGTTTGACAAACTTGCAAATAAAGAAAAAGGGAGAGAAAACTAAAACTTCTCTTTGAAACAGACAACGAAACAGAGAACCAATATTTCCTACTAAGCACTGAAAAAATTAGCATCCAAAAGGAAACAAGAATCACCCCAAGTGAAGAAAGAATCAAAACAACATGGATCACTCATGCATTCCAAGTCCTAAACAAATTGAAGCCTACTCATGAAAATGAAATGTATATTTCCAATTCCAATGAATAATATCTACAGAAAAGAGAAAGAGGTTTCAAGCAAAGAAAATAATGCAAAATATAATGCAAGACACACAAACTCTCTTTGAATGTAGAAAGAATACAACAATCAATTCAAAAGTACACTTCATTTTCATCAAAAAGTAAGCCAAAAACACACAGAAAATCAAAATATAAAGTCTGGAACAGGTCCTACCTGGCACCATGCAGATGAAGCTGCTGACAGGTGGTTTTGAGGAAAAACCACTTCTTTCTCAGTGGATTCAGGCGGTGCCACCGCATATGGCTAACTAGACTCAAGCGGTGGCACCACTCCTTGCCAACATAACAGGTGTGGTTCCCTGTAAAAATCCAAAACACAAAGAGAATGATAGATCAAGTCAGAAAAAGACCAGATCAGGGAAAATATTGTTGAATTGAGTATGGAAACAGAGCAAAAAAGACCGAAATGACTCAGATCTAAATAGATCTAGAAATTTCAAACCCAAATAATGAAAGTGAGAAAGCAGATCTAATTGAAAAGACTTGAAGAAAACGGAGCCTGGATTCAGACTAGAGTTGTAGACTGAGGAAGATCAGAACAACTGAATACTCTATTCCCCAATAGAGTCACCAGATTTGTTAGCTGGAATATTTCACCTCCTACGGACAGCAAAGTGTTCCACTGGTCTGAATGGTTCAAATCCAAAACAAATAGAGGACAAAGGTTAAAGACTCTGCCTAGACGCTGTAGATATCTGGAATACAAGGCTTTGACAGTTCACATGTATACCTGCAAAAAAGCTCAACACGAAACGAATCAAAGCAACCAGAATATGATCTACTAATATATGCTAGTGACTAAGGAATCTAACAACATATATATGCAAAATCACAACAACAACATCATATGTGGGACATAAATCAATTTGCAGTAGAAATATGAAGAAGTTTACAACCAAGCCTTAGTGTTGACATGCATCTCCATGAAACCAGCTCTTCATCCCCAAAAGATCTGACTCTAGCTCTCTATGCTCTCTCCAAATGATCTTGGGCCAAGGATCAATCCAATAGCATAACGATACCTTCAATGTTCTCCCCTCAACCATGGCTATGAGATCATATTTATAAAGCTTTAATGGATAGAGATGGTTGAGAAATTAGTGGGTGAGGTGGCCTCTAAGATCCTAGGATGAGGGATCTTGAGCTCAACCAACCCACAAAAGTAGGGATAAGGCAGTACACGAGGCTTATCATCTAGAAGCCTCGAGAAACTTCTCTTTTTCCCTTTTTACCCAGGGTACCGCCCTTCTCCTTCTATGATAGAGCAGTTCTGGTAATAACCACCTATGGACCAAGCGCAATGGGCGGTGGCATTGCTTGTGGATAACCTATGAAAGGTGGTGTGAGCAGGGGTACCACTCATGGATAAAGGGGCATGTGTAGTGTTGGGAATTTGTATGATAGATTGATGAAAAGCCATTTAGTTTCCACTCCAGAAGCTGGGATTCAGGGCAAGTAGGTATGTCAAATGTCTTATCACATGATGGTGACAAGATTTTGGTATAACAAGCAACTTCACTCTTGACCATGACAATAATAATGGAATCAACCCATTGGGGGTCACATTGGAAACTTCACAACATCCACATGATAAAGCATATCTGACTGATGAGAGTACCCAATTTAATACTTCTCTTCCATTATGCGCATTAAGAAAAGAAAATATATGTCGAATAGTCAATGAATTATTTAAAGCTCAACAGAGAAGGAAGAGCACCGTAAAAGGAAAAGGGAAACAAAAACTCATCCTACAAGAACCATTTGAATATGATGATGTTGAATTATATGATATTGGGACCAAGATATTGGAAGATGCTGCCAAGAACAAAGTATCTGTTGATGAAAAATTTCTCAATTTTATCACAGAGGAGGAACAACGAACAAACAAAATAGACAGAAAACAAAATAAAGTTAAGTTTGTTACACCACCATCTGTTTACCTCACTCACACCCCCCCCCCCCCCCCCTCATGACCTCGGTTATCAAAGAAGTCATACCAACTTCGAAAACCACTACACCACTTTCCCTCGCACATCCATACCTACAGAAATTATCAGCACCACTCCGAGCTCATCTTAAAACTTATAATGAACTCCAAGATTTCATCAATCAATTACCATCTCTTCTTCTTGATTTTTAAAATATGCTAGTCAAAACGTCTGTTCTAGCTATGGAATCTCCACAACCTATTTTAGCCACACCTGACAGTGTCGATCCCCCACATTCGTCCACTCTACAAAAAAAATTCATCAGGTATACCGAGACCACCATTTAGAAAAATACCAACTTATCCAACGACATTTTAGTAGAACACACTCCATCATTCATCCCTTGATCTATCGCACCATCGAACATACCACAAAAAATCACACAGATTGAACAACCCATCATGGACACACCTGTCGAACCTACCGAGTCTGTTGATCCCATAATTCCATCGAAATATGACGAACCACTATCATAGGAAGAAGTAAGCCTACTTGTCGACTTACATTCCTCACCTATCTCACCTCTTCCACCATCACCACAAATCACCAATCTCATCGAGTCTCCTGACACTATCCAACCTAATCACATTAGTCCTATTATCACCCAAGTTACTACATAAATACAGGAAGTCGTAGCAGAAGGCCCGACAGAACAAGCCCAAGGAACAAACAAACAAACAAAAAGAGCAAGAAAGAAGACAAATAAAACATAGGAGAGAAAAGAAAAAATAAGAAAAATAAAAACAAAGGAAGCTACAACAGCCTCAGCAACAAAAAACCTCATTATTCCATCGAGCTCAACTCGGTTCAATAGTTACAATCAACACCCAAAAAGCCAAAGATGAAGAATTGGACCTGTTGACAATTAATAGGGAATACAAACATAGAAGAGTGAGAACAAAGGAACAAACTAAGAATCTAGAAGAAAAATAGAATGAATTTTTAACCAAATGTTAAAACTTAGCATGTAATTTTGTTACAATTCCAACAAGGGCCAACTCAGATAGACCTCCTGACAAAGCGTCTCAAATTTTTGAAAGTGTCGTGTCAAGTTTCCAATAACAGTTAAAAGAAAGACGATAGGAGCAGGTGGGAAGAAACCACTGTGTTACTTCGAAATCAATTTACAACATTCACTACAACCCATAAACTATTGAATGATATGTTGCACAATCTTCTGTCACGACAAATGTCCTACAAAACTAGTATACTTAATATGGTCATGTATTTGAGAACATGCAAAAGATGTGTGAACTCATCAGTTCACTACAATACCATCGACTAGTTGCCAGTGAAGCAACAGAACAGACCATTGAAACTCAACTTGTCCTAGAGAATCAAAAGCTTGAAAAATTGGATCGATAAGAACATCAATAGAACAATCAAGCTCGGTCTAGTCTAGCCAATGTCGACAAGATTAGGACGCAGCTGCAACACCTTATTTCTGATTCTTATGAAAAGACACAACTCTTGGGAACTGAGATGATCAATATTTTGGACATAGATATGTATAAGAAAATGGAAAACTTGTCGAGCCTCACAACTCTAACCACCGACATACAAACATCCCTTCATGGTTGAGAAGAGTTTCAACATTAGCTATTAGTGTCTACAAAAGAAATTGTAGAAGCTTGTGTTCAACTACACCTGTCCACCAGTCAATATAATCCAGAATGAAATGACAAATAAAGATCATAACTATTCAGATAGAAAAAGGGTCAATTCCCCATTTCTTCAGGACGAAGAAATATTTTGAGGTGGGGGAGATGTTGGAGTAGCCTAAGTTGGTTAGTCAATTAGGTCCTTCAGTCGACTAAAGTGTAAACATGTCGATCAAATAGGTCATGTCGGTTGGTTGAATCGATAGGTAGTTATGTAACGACTTGTAAATTAAATATAGGCTGTAGAACTAGATAAAGACTTGGTTCAATTTGATGTATGAAACCACATGTGTTCTTGACTAATATAAGTTGTTATTATGTCTACCATTCCTTGTCTCTTGTCTATATCATTTTTATATGAATATGTATATGTATCAATTGTAACCTTGCAATCTGATTGATTACCATAGGTATTGAAAACTGTAGTGGATATTTCTCTTCGACTACATGAAAAATAATGAACCTTATATCAAAGGGATGTAGAGGTAGAGTTCATGGTACAAGGGAAAAAATTCAACCTTAACTAACTTAACAAACAATAAACAAACTATTTTTTATATTTTCTTTTAATTAACAAAACAAATGCAACTATTCATACCTTTGTAAATCAGCCACTACAACCATTTGAGGATTTGGTCCAATGGCTTCCACGATCTAGTTCTCTGATTTTCTCAAACTAGGGTTGTCAATGGGAATGTAATCAAGGATTGTATGGAGTAAACTCAACATACAATGTGATGCAAAAATATGTGGCAAAAGTATGATGTATAAAAGGTGTGACTAAAAGTGCGAGTCTAGGTGTTTGTGGGGATACCTTCACAATTTTTTTTTAGGATGATCCAAGATTTTGTTTCCTATGGTATTTTTCCATGGTTTTATGTAGTGCAAGGTATTAGTCCATGAATTATTACCCATTCTTATTTTAGGGTGTTTTGGTCCTTTTTTTGAGAGAATGGGGGTTTTGTTGCAATAAACGCACATCTTCCCTGTATTTATGAGGGAAGGAATAATGATTACTTAGACCAATTTGGAGGGAATTTAATTCCGAAGGTTAAAAATGAGGAAATAATGATGGGATCATGATTTATAATTATGGTGTTGACCATAGAGAGCTATGTGGACAATTTTTTTTTTTGTTAACAATCAATATCAAAAATAATTTTGGGCATCCTGGGCAGCAAGTAGACAAATTATATTGTTAAAAAACTCCACCTCTCCCCAAATTATATAATAATTTTTTTTTAAAGATATATATGGTTTTGAATTTTTAATCAATTTGATTTCCTAATACATGATGACATGGAATTTGAATTAGTGTTGAAAGGCCCATTTTTCATCCAAATTTCCTCTAAGGGTAATCAATTGTTTCATTTTTTAACAAGATCGACACAAAAATAGAATTATGATCATGTTCCTTGTCCATGGTTCCTAATAGGTATTCATCGGATGGAAAAACAATGATATTCAAATAATTCATGCCAAGAGAATCGATAAGGGTAAGAGGGCGGAGATCAAGCTCAAATTACCCCATTGAAGGGTTCACCATGTCAGCTAATATATCTAAGTCTAGAGAAGTCAATAATATAATTAGAGGATCATTCTTAGTAGCAATTAAAGGAATAGGCCACGATGCCACATAATTAACCTGTGGTAGGAGAAATACCACTTGCATATAAGGAACATTCAAGGAAGTCAGATGGTCGATAGTTAAATTAATAGAAATAAGTGAAAGTTGGTCAATGGTTAATATGTTTCCATTATGATAGAAATGCATCACTCGAAAGAGTGTGTACACAACATCTTTCATAGCATAGACATAGTCCTTCCCAAGGAGAAAATTAAAATCCAAGGGGACTTGAAAAACCATAACATCAATACAAATAGTTTTCCCTCCTTAGGTGACTGGAAGCTGAGGAAGGATCCCTATAGGTTCACTAGATCTTTTATTAAAGTCCAAAAGATGATGGGTAACTAACACAAGTTGAGGGGAATCCATAGCTTTCCCATACGTTAAGAAGAGAATGCTAACAAAAGAACCTTCATCTACAATAGTGTGATGTATGATCTTATAAAAATCCTACACGATGATTTGGAAAGGAATGTAGGAAGGAAGAGGAGGCTCTTCCAACTTATTCCAATCAAAGGAAATTACCGCAGTACTTGGAGAGGGTTCCATTGAAACATGATAAATGCCCCCTTTTCCAGAGGGACCTAAAGTGATACTGAAACCATGCGTGGTATATGTTTCAATCTCTGGTGGAAGAGTGGGATGGATGAGTTATTGAACTGAATTAATCACCTCATCAACCAATGGTTGGTCGAAAGAGGAATCGTGGGGACTAGTTAGGTATTGTTGTTGGGAAATGAAAATGTTTTCCAATGACCACAAATATTCATCCATATGAGAGAAAAGGTAAGTTAAATGTATTTCCTCGCATAACTGGAAAGGAAACATGACTTTTCCATTTTTCCCCTGACCTTATGATCATTTGTTGATGTGGTGTCCCCAGCATGACTTGCTAGAGACATGGGTTTCTTGGACCATTTGGAAGACACTTATAAGATCTTGGGATTGTCAGGGAGATGATTAAGAAGATGTCCACAATTAAAAATATTGTAGGTGAACTTGGGTTTATTACCTATTTTCTTAGGGTTCTCAACATTATCGACAAGCCCAAATTGATTAACTATGGCTGCTTGATTTCCATCTGTTATATTTTTAAAATTAATCTAACATTATTAGGATCTTTAACTAAGAGAATAACAAGCACAACAATCAGACACAAGAAACAATGAACACAGTGTTTTTCCTCGGGGAAACCATAAATGGAGAAAACCCCGCAACTTCCTCAGAGATAGAATCAACACCAAATAGAAAAGCCCCAAAAATAGTAAGATGAACTCCTGACAGCAGTAACCTCTTTCTTCCTAGCCCCAATGTCTTCTTCTTCCTCAGCTATGCGCTACAATTGAGTGTGTGATAAATAGAGAGGCTAGCTCTCTATTTATACTAAATCTCAACTTGACTAAACACTACTAGGGCCGACTTCACTAGGTGAGTCTAACTACCCTAGTGCCCTGGAACTACAGGGACTTTAACCCTTGAACAATAGGAGGGTTACCTACAATGACTTGAAATGACTTATTTAAATTATAGATCCTCCCGATTGGAACATTGGGGCATGAAATGGCTCAATTACATTACAGATACATCCCAGAATAAACATCGGGGTACAGGACATAAGGTATATAACTGAATACATTCCGAAGTTACAAATACATCAACACTCCCTCTTAACTAGAAAGGTATTCTTTTGACACAATTTTTAGCATTGGTCTTCTTCTTTGTATCAACTGGATCATCTCATCATCCTCATCTTCAAGTTGTCTTCATCTTCAATTCTTCGTCATCTTCAAGTCATCTTCATCTTCAATTCTTCTTCATCACGGGATCTGGATCATCACGACTGCTGGAACATCACTACTGGATCATCATCATTGTATCATCATCAAATATGGATTATCACTTGATATAGATCATCATCAAGTCTGGATCATCATCACATCTGGATCATCACTTGATCTGGACCATCATCAAGTCTGGATCATCATCATCGGTGTTATCTCAGAATGGTGCAATCTCTTGATTCTTCTAGTCACAGGAAGTCCTATAGATCCAACACTTTTTCATGTTGGTTGTAGGCCTAGACTCCATGTAGGTCTTCTTCAACACTTATATCTGACACTAAGTCAGAATGGCCTGCCTAGCTCTTACATCTGACCTCATCTTGTCAGAAAGGACCTCCCAACACTCACATTTGACCTCATCTTATCAAAAAGGCCCAGCACTCACATCTGACCATGTGTAAACACTTCATGCCAGAATGGCTCAGCACTTATATCCGACCATGTGCGAACACACCGCATCAGAAAAGCTTTGCACTTGCATCTGACCATGTTTGAAAACACCGCATCGGAAAGGATCAGCACTTATATTAGACCATGTTCAAAAACACAGCATATAAAGGGATCTGTAGTTACATTCAACCATGTTTGAAAACACTGTATCGAAAGGGCTCTCAGTCCCATACTAAGGATTCTTGGTAACTAACCAGTTGCCTCCATTGTCCCAGAGAATGGCATCAGCCCTTATATCTAATCAAGTGGGAACACATCCCTCAATCACATCAAAATGGCCATGTGCTCACATCTGATCATGTAAGACTACATCCCATAGTCATATCAGAATGGCCCTCAGTCCCAGACTGAGTATTTCTGGTAACTGACCAGGTGCCTCCATTCTCCCAGAGAATGGAATCAGCCCTTATATTTGATCATGTAGGAACCAATCCTACAGTCACATCAGAATGGATCAACACTCACATCTAACATGGAAGGAACCATTCCTCTCACCGTGATAGAATGGCTCAGCCCTCACATCTAACCATGGAAGGAACTTAATCCTCTCACCATGTCAGAATGGCTCTAGGTCTCATCATTTCCCTTTGGAGGGAACCTCGATCTGGATAACACCAAGCTTCTCCCTAAAGTACTCAAACTTCACTCTAGCCAATGGCTTCATTAATACATCCATTATCTGTTCATTCGTTGAAACATACTGGAGCTTCACTGCTCCTCTCTGCACCATATCCATGATAAAGTGATACTTGATCTCGATATGCTTCGACTTGTCATGGAACACTAGGTTCTTTGACAACTTCACACAAGTTTGGTTGTCACAATATATACAAGTAGCATCCATCTAGAGATCAAATAATTCAGACAGTATCTTCCTCGGCCATACTACCTCACAACTAGCTAAACAAGCTGCAACATACTCTGCTTCAAATGTACTCAGTGCCACACAGGATTGCTTCCTGCTAAACCAAGAGATCACACCTGATCCCATACTGAAGCAACATCCTGAAGTGCTTTTCCTCTCGATGGGACTTCCTGCCCAATTTGAATCAACATAACCCTGTAAGTTAATCTTCTGATTTTCCTTGTACTTGAGCCCATAGTCAACTATACCCTTCAGGTACCTCAAAATATTCTTTGTAGCAATTAAGTGAACATGTCTTGGATCTGTCAGGAACTGGTTCAAGGTGTTCACATCAAAGAAAATATCTGGTCTCATGTTCATTAGGTATATCAAGGATCCAATCATCTGACGATACATCGTAGCATCAACCACTTCTGATGAAGCATCATTCAATAGCTTTAGGTTTGATTCCATAGGTGTGGTTATGGCCTTGCAGTCCATCATCTCGAATCTCTTCAGGATCTCTACTACATACTTCCCTTGTCCAAGGAAGATTCCATCCACATTATACCACACCTCCATGCCTAAAAAATAGTGCATCATACCCAAGTATTTCATTTCAAACAAGACAACAAGTTTCCTCTTTGTATCAGCAATCAACCTATCCATACCTGTTACAAACAGATCATCCACATACAGTAGGAGTATCACTATATTGACATCTTCAACCTTGTAGTAAAGGTTGGAATATGCTTTACTCTTGGTAAAGCCTAAACTGGATAGGAAACCATCAATTCTACCATACCATGTCTTGGGTGCCTTTTTCAAACTGTACAGGGCTTTCTTCAATGTGCATACATGAGATTCCCTGTCATGTGTCTCAAAACCAAGTGGTTGTTCCACATACACTTCCTCTTCTACTACACCATTCAAGAAAGTAGTCTTGACATCCATCTGGTGTATCTTCCATTTCATCACTGTAGCCAGAGCAAGTACTGATCTAATGGAAGTGTATCTGGCTACAGGTGCAAAGGTTTCTTCATAATCTATTCCTTCTTTCTTGGAGAAACCACGAGCCACAAATCTTGCTTTATATTTCTCTATGCTACCATCTGCAGCATGTTTGATCTTGTAGATCCATTTGGAAGTTACAATGGACTTCCCTTCTGGTCTTGGGACAACATCCCAAACATCATTCTTCATGATCGATTGATACTCTTTGATCATAACATCCTTCCATTCTTTCCATTCTGGCGCTTCTTCATAGTTGGAAGGTTCTTTATCAATAATGTCACATAGCAAGGCCACATAACTGGAACATTTCCTTGTTCTCTTTCTTCCTCTGGGTGTTTCTTCTCAAGCTCCATATATTTTTGCACCTTGGATAATTTCATGTACCCAAGCAGGTTTCTTCTTATGAGGATTCTTCTCTAGAGGTGGATCTACAGATTCTTGAGGTTCTTCTAATTCTTTATCTTCTTCTTGAATTTCTTCGTTCATGGTTGTATCATGAATTTTGGGTGCTCTTGTTTCTTTAGGTTCTTCAGCTGGTCTCTTCCTGGATTTGATGTAGGATGAATCTTCATCAAATGTTACATCTCTGCTAATGTCAATCTTCTTGAATCCTGGAAAGTATATTCTGGAAGCCTTTGAGATTTCAAAGTATCCCACAAATATACCCTTCTTCCCTGAAGGATCTAACTTCATCCTCTTTTCTTTCAAAATGTGTATGTATACAGGACAACTGAATATTCTGAGATGGCTGACTTCTGGTTTCTTGCCGGAGAATACTTTTTTAGGTGTCTTGTTCTCAAGTACTCTGTGTAGAGTATGGTTCTATACATACACTTCTGTTTTGGTAGCTTCTACCCATAGATGCATAGGAAGATCTTGATCATGAAGCATTTCTCTTGTAGCTTCCATGATAGTCCTATTCTTCCCTTCTGCAATCCCATTCTATTGTGGATTATAAGGAGTGGAAAAATACCTCTTAATCCCTGAGTCTTTGCATAATTCTTTGAATTCATTCGAAGTGAATTCTCCACAATTATCTGATCGAAAGGTTTTGATCTTCTTTTCAGTGTGGTTCTCGATCAAGGCTTTGAATTCCTTGAACTTGCTGAAAACTTCATCTTTGTTCTTCATGAAGTAAATCCATGTCTTCCACGAAAATTCATCAATGAAAGAAACATAGTATACATAATCGCTTAGTGAACTGGATGACATTGGACCGCATACATCAGAATGGATGATTTCCAAGATTCCTTTTGCCTTGCTTTCACCACTTGGAAATGTCTTCTTTGTGTTCTTCCCTTTTGCACATCCTTTGCATACACCTTCATGTTTTGTATGCATTTCTAGGAGACCTTCAATAGCTTTGCTTGCAAGTGCTAGTTCTCTGTAATGCACATGTGCAAGCCTTCTATGCCAAAGCTCATTTGGTTCTACTGAGTCATGAACCAAAGCTTTTTTTGGATGACCCTTCAATTTGTATAAGCCTCCTTCTTGTTCCTCAATCACTACTGCATCATCAATAGTCTTTCCTTTTGGCCACATGATGACTTGACCGTCTATAAATGCAACCCTCATTCCTTTTGCATCTAATGCATATATGGATATGATAGTATTCTTTAGTCCCGGTACAAGAAATATTTCCTTCATTGTCATAGACTTTCCAAAGTCTAGCTTATAGGAGGATTCCCCACTACCTTTTATTGGATATTGGTAGTTATCTCCAAGTTTCACCTTGTGAGGTGATTCATGTTCAGATAATTTCACAAAGGATTCCTTGAATCCTTTCATGTGCTTGGAAGCACCACTGTCTATAAGCCAATCATTGATGCCATGTGTGATAGTTCCCGTGAGAGCGGAAATCAGAACATATTCTTCATCACTTGAAGAATCATCACCGACTTGTCTACTTCTCTTTGTGGAAGGTTCATCATCCTCTGCAACATGAGCATGGTGTCTTATCTTGTTTCCCTTCTTCTTGTGAGAGCTACTTTTGTTTCTAGGACAATCTCTAGAAAAGTGTCCTCTTTCATCACATGTATAGCAAATGTACTTAGACATATCTCTAGGATTTCTAGATTTATTCCTTTGATGAGAATACTTACTTCTATGGTGGCTAGGTCTGGATTTCTTTGATTGTACTGTGAGAGCTTGATCTTCACTTCCCATCTTTTCTTCTCGAGTTGCTATCCAAGCTTCTTCTGGTGAGCATTCTTTGCAAAGTTTGCTGAATTTGATTCACTTCTTTTTGGCACAAATCCCTTGAATAAAGGAGTCCCATGATATAGAGAGACCATTCAAGGTGGTCATTACAATCTCTACATTTTCCACTTCTTCATTTACTACTTCCAATTGTTCTTTGATTTGATAAACCCTTGTAAAGTAAGACTAGATGGTTTCTGCATTTTGGATCTTTACATTCTTCAACTAGTTCCTCAAGGTCATCTTCCGGTTTGTGTTCTACCCTTCAAACAATTTGGTTAGGGCATCCAACATAGCTTTAGCTGTCTTTAGGGTGGACACATGTGGTATGAGGTGATCCTTGATTGAATTGGAAATAATACTCTTTTCCATAACCAACTTCTTCTTATGTAGGGCCTTATCCTCATCTCCCTCTCGAACTGGAGCCTCCTCACTAATATATGAGTCCAACTCATTTTCTTCTAGGACCAGGGAGATCCTATACTTCTAGGCTCGAAAGTTATCAGCTCCCTCAATATTTTCATCAAGCTTGGTATGATGAGACATCTTAACTGAGAAACTCAAATGGAAATACAAAATATTTAGATCTTACCAGGTCAAGATGTCAGATCTGGATTTGGAGCTGAAATTCTGTAGTGCTGGTTCAAGAGCAGATTAGGGTTTTTCTTTTTCGGAGTTCTGTCCAACCAAATGTTTTGATATTGATCCCTAAATTCGATTTTGAGGAGGAGATCAATCTAGACCTGGGTTCACTAAAAAATTCCACTTCTGTGGAAAGCCCTAATTTCCAGCAGCAGTGTTGGGTCCAAAACTGAAAAACCTCAGAATTGGATTCTGCTTCGACAGAAAGATGCGCCCTGGGGAGGAGAGTTAATCCAACCTTCATTTGCTGAAAATATCTGGAGGAAGATCCACAAAGTAGGAAGCCCTAGTTCCTAGAGCTGCGCAGTGTCTTCTTCTCAGGTTAGCTCTGATACCATGTTAGATTTTTAACATTAAGCTAGCATTATTAGGATCTTTAATTGAGAGAATAACAAGCACAACAATCAAACACAAGAAACAATGAACACAATGTTTTTCCTTGGGGAAACCATAAATGGAGAAAACCTCGTAACTTCCTCAGAGATAGAATCAACACCAAATATAAAATCCCCAAAAATAGTAAGATGAACTCTTGACAGTAGTAACCTCTTTATTCCTAGCCCCAGTGTCTTCTTCTTCCTCAGCTATGTGCTACAACTGAGTGTGAGTGAGTGTGTGATAAATAGAGAGGAAAGGCTCAGTCTGCAGCAGCTGCGACGTAGGTTTCGTCTCACCCTAGATATCTCTCTTATGGGTAATTTATAGAACTGGTTTTTCATAGTTGAATGGGGGATTTATCATCCTTTTGAATTATACCAAGGTGCTCAAATGAAGCTGAGGGGGTGGATTAGTTATATCAATTATGCATAGTTAAGGTGCGACTCTATTCAACCATCAATAGATACTATAACAATAAATATCATGGAGTATAGGTGATTATCACTACCACATTGTGACATATGCATATAACTCAATTCTGTGGAAATTGAACGCAGGTGTTAGAACAATTACACTCACAACAATTGCCAATTACACATGCAAATTACTCACAAAAAGAGACTGAATATGGAGTAGAACACTAATCTGTATTGAATAAGTGTACAATAGCCAACCCTGTGAAGCCATAGTCTACCACAATAAATAATTACATGAGAGATTCAAATTCATAAGGATGCCATTTGAATTTGGTCAAAAGAAGTCTTACTAAATCTAAGCAAATCCCCCATAGGTGCATAAAGCAGTTTCCAAAACTGTCTAGGAGCTCACGAATTGGAAAAATCAATTAGGCAAGATAATAGGTGGTGGAAGGACAACTCATACATGCTTTTAATAGGAGAAAAGAGTGGAGGATGTTGAGGACAAAAAACAAGTTAACTTCACCTAGTCAAACTTTCCCAATTGCCTTAAAAATCAGAAAAAGAAGGCAATAAAGCAGAAAAAGTAGACATGCACTAGGGAGGCCAGGAATAAAGCAGATTTGATTCCAAGAGGTTTCCCAAGTGCTCCATGACTCAAATTTAGCAAGTTTGACCACTATGAATGTGTGGAGGACAACTTGCATAAGGTGGAATATGGAAACTAGGCAAATAAGGAAAAAATTGGATTAATTAATGTCTAAGGTAGCTAACTATGGGTTGATTATTCTAAAACCCCCCCTTAAGCTTGAATTATGAGTAAAATATTAGAAAATTATAGGGCCTAGCAACAAGTTTTAGTCACCCTTTACATACTGCATGTCCATTTAACCAAGGAAAGAGGCAAAAAACCAGTGAGAAAAATCCTCCCTTAAACATGGACAATAAAACAAAATTTGGAAATCTTGTCATCACTCATGCTTCACAGCATGATCATAAATCCCCAGCAGTTATTTGAGATTGCTGAATTTCTTCTCACAAAAAAATTGGTGAATATATCTGCTACTTGTTCTGAATATGAACAGAAGAGTAGGTGAATGGTGCCATCATGCACAAGCTGTCTGATGTAGTGCATATGGATCTCAATGTGTTTGGTTCTCTGCTTCTGAAATGGATCATTGTAGATTTGAATGGTAATCTGATTATCACAATAGATGGTAGTTGATTATTCTGATTCGAAGCCACACTCTCCAAGTAACCCCTGCAACCATTAACATTGAGTTGCTGCATTTACAACTCCTCTGTACTCTGCTTCTGTAGATGAGAGTGCAATGGCACTATGTTTCTTGATTGACCAGCTGATTGGCCCTTCTGAAAGCATGAGAACATATCCTGATGTTGAATTTCAATCTATTCTATCACCTTCCCAATCACCGTCAGTAAACCCAATCAAATCAAGATCATATTTAGCTTTGTAGAAGATCCCATGAGTCCTTGTTCCCTGAACAAAGTTAAGGATCCTTTTGGCTGCTCTCCAATGGATCTCATGAGGCTGATCTATGTATCTTGAAGCCACACTTATTGCATAATAAATATCAGTTCTAGTATGTGTAAGATACAACAAACATCCAATCAATTGCCTATACAGTGTATTGTTTACCATAGGTGAAGAATCAGCGTCTTCAAGCTTAACTCCTGAAAGGAAAGGAGTCTTGCTTGGCTTGCAATCCTTCATATTGAATTTGTTCAGAAAATACAAGGCATATTTGGACTAATGTACTTTGATTCTTTCTTTGGATTGAATAATCTTGAGCCCCAAGAATTGGCTCAATAAGCCCAAATCTGTCATTGAGAAGGCATGGTTCATTGCATCCTTCAAGGAGGCAATTTCATCCTTTGAGCTTCCTGTAATGAGAAGGTCATCAACATACAAAACAATGATCATTAATGAACCATGAATCAGCTTCAAATATATATTTGGATCTGATTTGCATCGAACAAAATTCAATGATAGCAGAAAGCTATCAATCTTGGCATACCAAGCCCTAGGGGCTTTCTTAAGAATATACAATGACTTCTTTAGCCTGCACACAAGAGATGGGTTAGTAGAAAATACTTAAGGCTGCTGCATGTATATCTCTTCAGTGAGACCTCCATTTAGGAAAGCACACTTCACATCCATGTGGTGCACCTCCCACTGCTTTGAAGTTGCAATGGCTAAGGCTAGCCTGATGGAGTCCATCATTGCCACTGGTGCAAAGGTCTCATTGTAGTCTATGCCATGTACCTGTGAGTATCCCTTGGCTACCAATCTGGCATTTTACTTTAGAGGTGAACCATCAGCAGAAAATTTGGTTTTGTAAACCCACTTACAATGAACTAGCCTCCTCCCTGGGGGAAGATCAACCAGCTCCCAAGTGTTGCTCTTCTGGAGTGAGCTGAACTCTTCTTCCATGGATGTTTTACATATTGGATCATTTTCTACATATTCATATGTCTGTGGGTCTAATTCAACCATCATATATCATTTCTTTTCAAACATAGGATCTTTCATGCACATAGCACTCTCAAACTGAGATCTAGTCCTCCTAGGATCATTAGGATTTCCCGCTAGTTCTCCAGCTGCATGAATGGTATTGGCTGCCCATTTTGGTCTTGCAAGAATATTAGGATCTGCAATTAAATAATCATTATCAGACATATCAGAATCAGCATGTTCAACTATCTCTTCACTTACATTCAGAGGTTCTGGTGGTGAAGAGGATTCTCCAACTTCCACTGCTGCTAGGGGTTCTTATTGAAATTGAACACACCTTTCAATGAAATCTTTGTTTGTGCTCAAATTGATCAGCTTGTACCCTTTTGAATCTTCAGAGTACCCAACAAATAGAAACTCTTGGCTTTGGGGCTACAAATCCTTCCTCTTTTCTATTGGAATTCTAGCCCAAGCCCTTGAGCCAAAAATCCTGAAATGGGTCACATCTGACTTGTGCCCACTAAATGATTTGAAAGGAGTCATACCATCAAGTTGTTTATGAGGCACCCTATTCTGGATATAGGCTGCACAATTTATAGCTTCGGCCCAAAACTTTGGTGGCAAAGTCTTAGCCTCCAACATGCAGGTTGCCATCTCTTTCAGTGATTTGTTCTTCCTCTCAGTAACACCATTATACTGTGGTGTGTAAGGGATAGAATGTTGCATCTAAATACCTCCATATACACAATATTGAATGAACTCATACTTGACATACTCACCACCATTGTCATATCTGAGGACTTTGAGTTTCCTCCCAGGCTGGTTTTCAACCAAAGCCTTAAAGAGTTTGAAGAGGCCAAAAACTTCAAACTTGTGTTTCAGGAAGTAAACCCAGAAATACCTGGAAAATTCATCTATGAATGTAATGTATATTTGGCCTGAATCATTGACATATGAGAAAATGGTCCAGCAACATCACTGTGGATCAACTCAAGAGGTGCAGAGGTTCTCTCATGACTAGCTCTCTCAAATTTATGCTCTGGGTGTTTTCCTAAGATGCCAACCTTAACAGACTCCTTTGGAAAACTTAATCTTTGGTAACCCTATGAACATTTCTTTTTCACTAAGATCAGAAAGATACTTGTAATTGAGGTGGCCAAATCTTTCATGCCAAATCTTTCTTGCCTCATTAGCATGAATTAGAAGAGCAAAGGGGTTTGAGTAGGGTAGGAAGTGTGAGAACATGTATACCTTTGAAGTGTGATTTGCAATTCCTTTTGCAATGACTTTACCACTTGAGATCTCTGTGATCTCAACTTCATCAGGGGAGAATATGACCTTCTTTGGAGACCCTGTGTGGGTCATCTAATACACTGATAAGAGGTTAGAGGCAAGACCTGGAACATACAATACATTGCTGAACTTACCATGGTCAAGATCAATCCTCCCTTTGCCCAAACTTTCAGTGAGAGAGTCATCTCCTAGTACTATTGGTAGACCTTTCGACATGTCAAGTGAGGTGAATGCCTCCTTGGTTGAAACCATATGTATTGAAGCTCCAGAATCAATGATGAAACTAGGTGAGCTTGATGTGCCAGCAACCAATGCATGAACTCTCTCTATGTCTTCTGAATTTGATCCTCCTTCCCTCTTCTTTGAGCTGTCTGGAAGGGAGATGCCATTATTCTCCAGGAGTTGGGTCAGCATGTCTATTTTCTTATTCATGCAAGATCTTTCAAAATGATTTCCCTTACGGTAGTATGCGCACTTTCTCATTTCTCCTTTGTTCTTCTTCTTTTGGGGGTTCTTCTTGGAACCTTGAGGCTCCTCCGTAGACTTGTTCTTGTCTCTCTTTTGCTCAGGTGGCTTCTTAGCTTTCTTATTTCCTTTTGAATCCACCCTCAAATATCCAGCAACCAGATATTGGTATTTGGAAGGTTTGATGGTGCCCATCACCACCAATTTATCTCGTTCTTGTGTGAGAGATTCCATGAAATCTACAAGGATAGGCATTTTCCAGGCTCTAGTTGTCAACTTTGTGGCATAGAAGGTCAATACAAACACTAAATAGTTAGGGCCAAGCTTTGAGAGTATGGCCAAAACCAGCTAATCATCCTTCTTTTCGATCCCACATTGTTTTAGCTGCAAAACAAGTGCTTTGAACTTGGAAAAATAGAGTTGCAGGTATTCAAAGCTATTGGGACTCAGGGAGATCAATTCATTTTCAATTTGATGTCCCCTCATCTCATCTGTATTACCAAAAATATAAACAATATTCTCCCATATTTCATTTGTTGATGTTAATCCATCAAGAAGGAAAATGAGGTCTCTGGATATGCTCAAACACAGGAGACCATAGGCCTCATCCCTCCTGTTGTGCCATTTTATCTTCTCTGCAGCTGCATTGGGCTCTAATTCTATTTCCATAGACACTCTATAGAGGCCTTTCACTCTCAACAATATCTCCATCTCTACTTTCCATTCAAAGAATTTAAATGGAGTCCAGATGATCTTCTGAGATTGATCCATAGCTTAGAAATTATCCCTTCAGTCAGCAGAATGCTCCCAGTCAATGATGTCAAACCTGCAAAACAAATTGGAAGGAGAGAAATTGATATACAAAGGCTCTGATACAACATCAAAATTGAACCCAGGTGTTATAAAAATTACACTCACAACAATTGCCAATTACACATGCAAATTACTCACAAAAAGAGACTGAATATGGAGCAGAACACTAATCTATATTGAATAAGTGTACAATATCCAACCCCATGAATTCATAGGTTTCCACAATAAATAATTACATGAGATATTTGAATGCATAAGGATGCCATTCGAATTTGGTGAAAAGCAGGCTTACCAAATCTAAGCAAATCTCCCATAGGTGCATAAAGCAGTTTCCAAAACTGTCTAGGAGCTCACAAATTGGAAAAATCAATTAGGAAATTTAATAGGTGGTGGAAGGACAACTCATACATGCTTTTCATAGGATAAAAGAGTGGAGGATGTTGAGGACAAAAAACAAGTTAACTTCACCTAGTCAAACTTTCCCAATTGCCTTAAAACTCAGAACAACCAGGCAATAAAGCAAAAAAAGCAGACATGCGCTAGGGAGGCCAGGAATAAAGAAGATTTGATTCCAAGAGGTTTCCCAAGCGCTCCATGACTCAAATTTAGCAAGTTTGACCAGTATCGATGTGTGGAGGACAACTTGCATAAGGTGGAATATGGAAACTAGGAAAATAAGACAAAAATTGGATTAATTAATGTCTAAGGTAGCTAACTATGGGTTGATTATTATAACAAATTTGTAAGAAAATACATAAACATTCATTCATGGGAACATACATGCGACTCAAATACATTCATCATTTACACATTTGACAAAGTAATTAACGTGGAAATCCATCTAAGAAAAACCACAAAGGCATTCTTCATCTGGCATGAGAAATATATAGCACCTTTTTTCTATGCACTAAGCTACAGAATTTGTTCTAGATCCTATTCCCTTATCTATACAGACTTATTTCTCCTCTTCTTTTTTTGGTTCTTCCCTACTTGAATCTATAGTTTGATCTGCACATAGGCTGGATGGACTCAAATTCTTTACAACTCTATGAATCTTGACTCTTTGACTTTACTGTTGATCTGCACACACCCTGGGTCAACTTGATATTATATACAAATCTGTGCACTCAGCTATATACTTATTCAAATATTTACCAAGAAACTAACTAACTCTCTACTGATAGGATAACTGAACAATCCATAGGGTACAACCTCTGCAAGTCACCCCTTAAGTCAATAAGTAACTCACTAGCTCTCGTAAGTTAGTGAGTAAGTAACAAACTAACCCACACCCAGCCTGGGTTCATCCTTCTTATATAATTTTACATGTCGCTCTTAGTCGACTTCATACGATTAGCCAATAAGCTATAATTTCATTTCAAGCAACACATGTTAGTAGGCACTAATGACCCAAATTACAAAGATCCTTTCATACATGCAACATCCACTAACTCTAGCCAACCTCATACCCATGATATTTTCAACTATCACTTTCCAGTCATTGCATCATTGCACACCTTCTAATGTGGCTTCCTCTTGTCATCTCTTTTCCTTCTGTCGTGACTTCTCTTCTATCACAAACTCTCCTTATGTCACGTATTTTCCTTCTCTCAGAGATTCCCTTTTGTCTCGAACTCTCTTCTTGTTGCATGTTTTCCTTCTTTCATCACAATTCCTTTCCTATCGCACTTCCTTCTTCCTTCTACTTTTAGCGGAACTTCCTTCTTCCTTTCTGTGACCTGATTCTTTTCATACTTAGTCATAATTCCAACTAAATTAAGCCTAAGTTTCCTTAGGGACAACACGACCCCAACACTCAAATGTGGCTCTTCCTAAGCCACGCAAGGCTATTCTTCCACTTCTACATTTGGGATGACTTTACCTTAAAAATATTGAAATATTTTTAGCATCTCTTTTGTCTGTCGTCACACATCTATCTCTTCTTCCTGTGTTTTGCAAGTTTTCCATAAGCTCATAATTGACATGTTCCAGCGATATGATCCTTGGTGCTTCCACTGCACATTTCACCCTTTGATGAACATGCTAGATAATTCCTATAATCCACTCTACTTCAGCCTATAACTCTTCAAATTTATCTGCCCTTTAGTGTTGTTGCATGCAACCATCACTTGTTGTTGGAGATTCTTCATTTCTATTTCCTTATCCATCCTCTATGATAAGGGTAACTTTTTCATCTCATTTTTTTAGCTGAGTGAATTTTGTCCTAGTTGCACACAAACCCTCTGCGACCTTTTATAGTTTGGATTCATCAATCAAGGCTTCTCAAGTATGAGATACTTTGTTGACAACCTTGGCATACAATGACTAAGATTCTTTAATTGTATTCTCATATTCTGTCATTGCTTTCCTTCTTTCTTCTATCAAGTAAAGCTACTATTTCAGAGCAGACAGATTAATGAGATGGAAAATTTCATAGACATCACTATTTCTTACAACTGAATACAAAATCCCAAGTTCTTTCCTGGGAATTATTTTCATTGTATTCTTCCCTCTCATAGGAATACCATGTTTCTCAACTTCTTCTTCATCAGCAATGAACTTCACCATATACTTGTCTTCTATGTTTCTTTAATAATGAATTCTTCCATCTCATTGATGTCCTTTTCTTCGACGATGGAAGATACCATTTCTTCGATATATTCCTTTTATGTATGGAAATCAACCATCTCATGTTCTTCTCTTAAACACCATCACCAACTATATCTTATGCTTCTTGTACAAATTAGGCCGATGATGGTGGCATTTATCTCTGTTTGTTGTTATTCGAACTCTAGTTCTGATTGGAAGTTTCTATCAATGGATACTATGCACTATGTTAAATTGTTCCACAAGCCTATTTGGTGGTTTCCATGGGATGTCATTTATAAATTAAATTTAAACTACTGCATCTTCCTCCTTTAACAGTAGTGCTAAGAGAGATTTACTCTTCCAGGAACCAGAACGATTCTTCATTGACAAACCCAAAAGGTCGATTCATATCCTTATCTCAGGGATGTTTGGAACTAGCTTAGTTTCCAATCCCATCCCTTCATGTAGTGGAACACATCTTATAGCATCTTCCATGATTATATTAGGTAACGGAGCTTAAATGGCGGAGCCTGTGAGTGCAATGTCACTAGGATTTATAATAACCATATCTTTGTAACGAACAAACTTACTTTTACCATGGGAGTTGTAGAGAGAAATTTCTCATTCAAATGCATCAGAATTAATTGCAAATGAAGGTTGAATGGAGGTAATACCTACTTGTTCAATCTGTTAGACCTTCACACACGCAAATATCGAGTGGAGTAGTGGCAACACGATTCATCACATGGATCACCTATCTGAATTATCATACAAAAACTGCCATGTAACTCACCACTTTTCATTGTGACATCATTACAATCATGAGAGACTTGACTTAAACTATGCCAACAAAATATCTTTGTATTTTTAAATTTAATTCCCTCCAGTTTTCACTTTTGCACTACTAGTATTAATTCTGACAATGTCGTACTCCTTGTGACCTATTTTACTACTTCGACATATCTCCTTTTATTGCAACAACATCGCACTCCCTATGACATGTATTCCTCCTTCTCCATGTTTCTTTTTCCGGTGATCGACTAAGTGTTTTTTCCCTGAATTTCTAATTTGTTTTAGAGACCTAGTCTGCACAATTTTTCCTCTTATTGTAGAAAAATAGCAATATGCGATCAACCATGGCATAAAAACACAAAGGTGTTTCTATTTTCCTTTATTTCTCTTGTCCTCTTACTACGGGAGACTAGCAGTCTACAACCAAAAAAATCTCTATTTTTTTATGCAACGAAGTCGCTGCTATTGTGATATGACTTCAGACAATATCCATTTATCAGTCCTCTGACTAATGCTCCATATACCCTTTGCAATTTAAAAGATCTTCTGTTCGTGATATATTTGACAATATACTTTCCTAACCAATCTGTTCTTAACTTTTCTGAATGCTTGAAGAAATTATTTCCATACATAAGAACAAATCCTCCAACAAGAATCTGCTTGTTCTTAATGTGTCGATCATGCCATATATTTTGTATTTATTTCTCAATGTTTTGGTAATACCCTATGACAAGACGTTCTTCTTCCATTCACACAAGTTGGGAAAATATCTCTTCGACATCATCAACATTTGTCATCTCTGTGATTGCAATGATTCTTAGACTCGATACAATGTAATCCATCGGCATCACAACTTCATTCCCATAAGCCAAGCAAAATGAGTTGTGGCCTGTCAATTTATTACAAGTTGTGCGATATGCCCATAATACTATTGAAATTTTTGGATCCCAGTCATCTCTTTTAACATTACAAATATTTGTCAATGTATTTTCAAGGATTTTTTTAAAGGCTTCGATAGTACCATTCGCTTGAGGGTCATATGGCATTGTTTTTCTATGTTGAATTTGAAATTATTTCATCATTTATTCGATCAATTAGTTAACAAAGTGCGTACCTTGATCACTTATTAAAATATTTGGGAAACCGAATCTTTTCAATACATTTTCAAACAAAAACTTTGCAGTAGTACAATCATTTACAGGTGTTGCTTCATCCCATCCGGTTAGGTAATCAGTCGTTGTAATAATATAACATGCACTTGTTCACTTTCCTATTGGACTGATAGGGCCTACAAATTCAATGACCCCTTTATGAAATCCATACAATGTTACTTGAGTTATTAATGGAATTTTATCCCATCGCGGTGGCTTTCCAATTCTTTAGCAGATATCACAGCTGCGAAAATAATCTTGGGCATCTGCATGCATGGTGGGCCACCGTAGTCCTTCTTGTAAAATATTGCGCACCATACCTTTTCCAGCGTAATGACCCCATGAAACACCAACATGTTCCATATTTAATATCGTCAGTTTCTCATCAGGACCCATCTTATACAATTGTCCATCTATCAACTGGAAATCCGCAGCTCGCACAACCAACTGCTTCTTTTGTGTACTGGTAAATTCAGCTGATGCATAACCCACACTCAAGAATTGTATGATATCTCTGTATTGATCACCAAACATGGTTATCACAAACAATTGCACATCAGGAAGATTATCCTCTAAAATACTAGGTTCTTCACACTTTCAATCACTAAAAGATGGCATGGTCCCAAATTTAATTGATTGGGTTTAACAATTACTTCAAAATCAAATTCTTAAAAGAGGAGAAACCTCCAGAAGATCTCCCACCCCCCCAACAATGGCTTATTAACCATGTATTTCAATGTGGAATGGTCTATGTACATCTTGAAATATCCTCACAATAAGTAGTGTCTTAACTTCAACAAAGTGTATACCATTTCTAATCCTTATCTTTCTGTCCTGGTTTAATTATTTTCTACAGTTGGAAATTTCATGCTAGCAAAGTCAATAGGATGGTCAATCAACCCTTCTCCTGGATGTGTTAGTACCACACCAAGCAAGATAGATGACACGTCAACATGAACATGGAATTCCTTTTTCCTGTATGGAAATACAAGTATGGGAGATGTATCCATCTTGTTCTTTAATGTATCTAGACTCTCTTGGAAACTCTCCATCCACTTTAACTTGGTACATTTTTTCAGCAATTTTTCCATCGACGCAATCACCTCTGCATATCCCTTAATAAATTTTCTATAGTATCTAGTGTGTCCCAGTGTTTCTCCCAACTGCTTGACTATATTATGTGGTGATAGGTCAAAAATTGTCGCAATTTTAGTCAGGTTGACCAAACTTTCAACACGACAGACCACATGGCCCAACAGGACTCCAAATGGGGTGCATAAGATACACTTCTTCAAGTTTAAAGAAATTTGATATTGGAAACATTGTTCCACCATCATTCTAAGGATCTCACTATGGTTTTTTTATGAGCCCAAAGGTTGTCCAATCATCAAAGTATACTTCGAGAAATTTGTGAATGAAATATTTAAAACAAACAACTACTATTCCGAAAAAAATCACAGGAGCATTCTTAAGTCCAAAGGGTGTTACCATATATTGGAAACATCCCCCCTCTATCGCAAAGGTATTCTTGTATTGGTATTCCTTCATGATTTTGATATGATGGTAACCAGAAAACAAATCAGTAAACGAGTACATTTCTTGACCTTTGACACTCTCTAGCACTTCGTCTATAAATTGAGTCAAAAACGAGTCATGCAAACAAGCACCATCCAGTTTCCTCAAGTTGATACAAATTCTTACTTCACCCATAACCTTTTTTTGTGTACTACTATTAGGACAATCCATTTTGATTCCTTGATAGGTTCTATAATACATGCATCAAGCATTCGGTCTAGCTTAGTCCTGAACTTTTCTTTATAGTGCAAATTCAGTTTGTACGGTCGTTGCTTGACCAGTTTTACATTGGGACTCAAAGGTATTTTCATTTCTCCCAGATATCCAACTATCTCCTTCATCTTTGACAATTTGGTAGGGAACCGATCCTGAAACTCATACAATAAATCAATGTTCTTTCCTATAGTCTCATCACCCCAATAATCTCCAATATTTGTGAACTTTGGATTTTATGTCGAGCCAATATTAACTTTCTTGACTTTGAGTGGACTCAGGAATTGGTCACTAGAACTACCAAGTCCCTCCACTATGCACCTACCTTCTGACTCAAGTATGATTACATTTAGAGGGTCATCATCATCTAGTTCTCATGTCACACTGTAACATTCCATCCAATGGTGGATTGTCACGCTACATTGGTGGAAGGTCATCGCCGCAACAGGGATTTCTTCAAATATCTTTGTCTTCATCACTTTCAATGCAATATCAATGAAAGGATGGCCATCTGTAAACTCAAATGTATGTGTAAAACTACTAGGTAACTCTTCCTAGTCAAGAGTTCTTTGTCACAGACCTACTAATGTAAACCAATTTTCTTGGTATCATATCCAACGTATGTATAAAGTGAGGAACCCATTCTTGTCGTGGATACGCTTTCCATGTCGCACAAAAATACTCAATATGTTTGAAAGGATCTGTCAATACTATATATTTCTAAGGATTATAACTGTTTTCTTCTGAAAAACTTATTTCTAGAAATCTTCTACATTGTGTCCATTTTGAGATAGATTGTTTATGTGTACCCCTCCATCTAGTTGGCGTAGCTTTCAACACAAAGTCCAAGTTAGACAAGCGTTGTGATTATGTAACTTTTGCTTCAAATTCTTCTAGAAAATAAGCAAGGTTAGGTAAAACTTTATATGTGGGTAGCTCTCTTTCCTAGGCTCCTACTCATCACACATATTGCATAATTCTTACACATATTCTCATAGAGACCTCATGCACCTGATTCTGCCAATTTTCTAATGCTTCACCTGAATCAGAGGTACAGGAGCTAACACTGCAACTCATATTTCCATCAGTTGTTGGATTGATATAGTCATTTCTTGAAGAAATGACATTATATATGTGATCCAGGTAATCATCTTGTCCTTCACTGTGCACTGGTTCAACATATCTATGTCCTTCCAGTGGATCAATTGGCACAACCACTCTTATCTCTGAATCTTCAAATGACAATATTCTTCGCTTGAAGTTTATGATGTTCTGGTTTTCTATTTCCCAATCGATCCCAAAAGTGTAGGATAGGGGTTTGTATCATCGACAATGTCAATCACTTCAAAATATGCATATGTTCTCAGGATCTCTACCTCTATAGGTAGTTGAGTCAGTCGACCACTAAGTAGGACATTCGATTGATTTTTTAGACTAAGATGAATGGGAGACCAATCTAGTCATGTTTTTTCCATGTCTTTCTTGTCAAAATATTATTAAATCCCAGATATAAAATGATATAATCCATATCATAGTCTCCTATTTGGCCATTAATTCACAATTCATGACCATTCTTTGATATTTTTCCCTGTTGGGGCGCGCACCCTAATGGTCCTTAAGGTGGATAGCTCCACGGGTTTTGGGAGTTTGCAAGCGGAGCTACGGCTCAAAATAGTCTTAGGGGTGTTGGGGCAGAGTCAAAAACCTTATGTTGTAATAAACCCATGGTTTAAATCCAGGGTTTAGGGTTCGGGGTGCCCATGGTTTAAGTCAATGGTTTTGTAGCAGTGCGCTGTTTAAATAGGCACTCTTGTAAGTAAGTAAGGTTAGGATTTTGTGTAAAAGGAATTGATGCGAAGCTAAGGCTAATTTTTTAAGGAAAGGTTAAGTCTTAGCTGTGTGCGTGAATGACCTCTGCAGCTGTGTGCGCAGAGGGTTTTTGGGTGATAAGGAAATCTGCAGCTGTGTGCGCAGAGGCCTGCAGCTATGTGCACGGCTTTGAGGACTGAAAGGATCTGCAGCTGAGTGTGCAGATCAGAACTGGGGTTTTGTAGAAAGTTGAATAAAACACAGTTATGTGAATGTAACCCCTACACTGGGGGTGAACCACGTTATATCTTGTGTCGTGGTTCTATGTGTTGTTTATGTTGTGTTCTTTCATGCATTTATATCTATATATCTGATAAGTAGAGATCACTGCTAGACAATAACTTCACTGTGAATTCCCAGGAAAGGGTTGCGCAAGGAACTATTTTTTTATCTAACTGTAAAGCTAAATAAGTGAATGCTAAGCTCTGTGATTTATATTTATAATCTGTTAAAAGTTAAAGGTACAGTAATATCCCTCTTTTGCTTGCATAATTTTTGTTCTGCGGCACCCCATAGCAGTTTCGGGTGAGACTGCAACCTGTTCGCAGGTTGTTGCCGAAAGGGCCAACTCTGTGGGTCTTTTGTTGGTGTGAAGTCAAAGGTATAAAACCCGGGTTAGCCCAACAAATTGGTTCTGTTGCTGGTTGAACTCAGTATCTGCTCAAGAGGGGTTTACGTCGTACCTCGAGGGCTATGTTCTGGAGGCCCTCTGTGAAGGAAATCGATGATTGGCTTGATGAGACTTATCTGAAATTTGCTGAGCACGAGAACAAAGATCCGCGTCGTAGTGCAAACGAATTTTTACAAAGGTATGTTTTTTGTGACATTTATGAAATTTTCTTTGGTAGTATCCACATAGAGTTGCACCAGTGGTTATCCAGGTTAGCAGAGCGAAGGACGAACTTCCAAGCACGTCAGTTTCCTGATTGGACCCCCGTGAGAATTAATATACTAAAAAGGGTGAACAACAAGATATCCCGCACTGTTGATTTCTGGACAACGCTAACCCTTGAAGCATTTGTGACGGAGTTCGCCATCGACACAAGTAGCTCCTTTAGTGAAGCCGAGTGGAAGTTTTTCAAAGGCCCAAGGGGTAAGTTTTTGAATTCATTTAGTTTGCGAACCAAAATTATATTGGCTGAAAAAGGTATATTGCTAATTGAATCAGACTGTTAGATTTAATATTACTAACCTATGTTTGCAAGCGACAATACCTTCGAAGAGCAAAGTGGTTTGCTGCGAAGTGGCAAAAGGTACAAGAGAGATTTTGGATCCTATTCCTAGGGTCAGCATATCGAGTATTCCCCTGTAAGTCCCACCGATTCAGAACCCAAAGAAACCCCTTCTGTTGGAAACCCTTCGGTAACCCCGCAGCAAAGACCTATTATCCCTGAGAACCCGTCGCAATCTGAAAGTAACCCTAGCCCGAGTATTCCTATTGTAGGTCAGTCTACCCCAGTAAGTTCCCCCTCGCCTACTTCCAGTCCCCCTCCATCCCCCCCTAGATCCACTATGGTCCACATGCATGATGACATTAAGCTACCTATTTTCAAAGGAACTGGATCCGAGGATCCAGAGCAGTTCTTGTTTTTATGTGAAGCAGTGTGGACTGCTAAGTCCATTACGGATTAAGATACAAAAAGAGTGCAGCTGGTTACTTCTTTCAGAGATCATGCTATGACCTGGTTCATGAAGTTCTCCAGCACTCAGAACCATGCATTGCCTGTTATAAAAGCAGCAATGATAAAGGAATTCAAGAAGCTGAAATCTGAGTCGCAGTGTATTACTGAATTGAAAGATATTCAGTAGAGGTGTGGAGAGTCAATATGGGACTTTGATCAAAGATTCAAAGTTCTGCTAGACCAAGTCAGTTTTACCATTGGACCTACACAACACAAGGAATGGTTCATTGCAGCGTTGCTACCGCATATCCGAACTCCACTCATGCAACAGAAGGTTGCTGACCAGCCGGAGGCTCTGGAAATTGTGATGAAGCTTGAAACTGCCCCTGTTGCAGACAACTCTGGTATTGCTCAAATCCAAGCGCAGTTGGCTGCGATGGCTCTGGAGCTTTGGGATATGAAACAAGGAAAAATAGGTCGTGAAGAGGTTTGGTGTACACAATGTCGCACAGAAGGTCACGCCAAGGAACACTATCATGTGGTAAGAAATTACCCGAATACTAGTGCGCCAAACCCATTTACCCCGCAAGTTCTTTATTGTGAAATTTGCAGAACAACAGGGAAGCATCGACCTGAAGACTGCTATTTGCTACAGAGGTATGGACAGGTACCTAAGAACCCCTATTGTAAATTCTATAAGTCCGTAGGACATAACGAAGATGAGTGTCGCCGTTATGACTTTATGAGAGAGCACACCTACGATGCCTATCGGGTACAAAATGAGGGACCAAGCAATGATGGCTATGGCTACCGAGGTGATGCATCAGCTAGAGGTGCTTTTGGAGGCCGTGGTCGTGGTAGTATGGCTGGAAGAGGACGTGGTCAGGTGGTGTGTTATAACTGTAACCAGGCCAGACATCTGGCTCGCGACTGTCAGAACCCCACTATGACATGTCAGTATTGCCGGGCAATAGATCATGTGATCGAGCAGTGCCCGTAGTTGATAGCTAATATTCAGGAAAGAAATAGTGCCCCTACTCAGAACATTCAGATGATTTCCACTGAGCAAAGACCTGCCCCAGCCATTAATGTTGTTACCCGGAGTGGAGCTACGACGCACATAGAGAATAAGGAGAAACAGCCTGACGAAGCTTGTGTTCGCAAAGCCCCAACAATTGCTATCGAAAGAGAATAAGAGACAGTCATGGAAACCAAGTGCGATTTTGTTGATCCTAGCACAACAGTAGTACCCATGCAGAAACATTAGCAGGAGTCGCAACTGCAAGAAGCTTCGACAGATAAAGTAAGTACACTATCCTCCTTTTTACAGAGCTGTATGAAACTCTTAAGGAAACAGAATGCTTTAAAGGAGTTGCAAAAAGTTCTTGCTTTCTGTGAACCTCAGAGAAGAGTTGATAAGGAGAAAACTGTTAATCGTGTCTGAAGAACTGGTAGGGAAATGAGATTGAATGCCTAGATAGGAGAGTATGATATGACTGATGTTATTTTGGATCTAGGATCAGAGGTAAATGTCCTAACCAAGCAAACTTGGGAACAAATGGGAAAACCTACCCTTGATTGGTCCCCTATACAGTTGAGATTAGCCAATCAGTAGAGGATTGTGCCCGTAGGACGATTCCCTAATGTTCCCATAGATATTGATGGCATCTGTACTATAGCAGACTTCGAAGTTATTGAGATCATTGACGATAGAAATCCCTATCCAGCTTTGTTAGGTATTGAGTGGGCAATGGAAAATGCTACAGTTATTAAACTTAAGAAGAGACAGATGACTTTTGAAGGGAAGGATTTGAGAGTCATAATCCCATTGGATCCTTCCCAAAGGGAAATGTTCACAGAACCCCTCTAAGATGAAGATCAGGATGTGTTGGACCATATCTACAATATTACAGCAAAGGAAGAAGATTATGTTGATCCTAATGCCAAAGTTATTATGGATTGGCAGTGTGACAGATCTTGTATGATGGACTCAGATGATGGTTTAGAGAACTGGCATAATCAATTGTATGAGCTCCATGGACATAGATGCGCCAGAATTACCAAGTCCCTTAGACAGATTACAAGAGTCCTACCTATTTTGGATGGTTCGACAGACCCAGAAGAGTTTAGTGTGACATTCTTAGAACAGATACTGGATTCCCAGACACAAGAGACTCTGGATTCCGCATTCCGTGCCACCATAGCAAGGTGGAGGGATAACTATAAGAAGTACATTCCTAGTTGGGAAGCTTGTCAGAAATCTCTTCGCCTAAGCTTTGTGACTCAGTCCCAGGCGGTGCGTAACGGGTTCGCTGGGCAGGGTGGACTGTCGGAATGCTTGGAGTACTGTTACGAAGCATGGAAACATGTACCTTAACAGGTACATAAGCTTATACATATCCAGGCACTTGTAGCAGAGAAATGGTATACGTAAATCGAGCCTTGGCATGCTAATAGTTCTGGTGACAGAGAAATCACCAAGTACCAACCTGTGGGATCGAAGCTCACACCCTGGTCATGGAATTTGTCAGGATATGCCGAAGGTAAATATGGTGTCAATGGTCCTTATTATGATGCAGCTTCAGACCTAGAGGTGCTGCAGCCCAAAAGCCGACCATTAGAACACTATCGATTTGGCGGCGCCGGTACTTTACTTGCCTTAATTGCTTGTCCTAATGGTATCCACCAAAATCTAGCACCGTGGAAACAGGACCTCTGTCAGATTTGGCACCTTCAATGTACATTTATGGCAGATATGGCCGATGGATTGTATATGAAGACACCCGGGTACAGGGAAATTGCATTCCGCATTTCCTTGAGTTTCACAATTGAACCCATGTCAGCTGATCATGAACTCCAGGACCTATTGAGAGAATTTGAACAGATGGATCTGCCGCACATCTTCGCCCCCCAACCTGAGCCTACAGCCCGTGAAGAGACTCTACCAGCACCGACTTCGCCAATGCAGACACGATCTGCCAGGAAACAGTTTAAACCTGAAATTCGTTCTAAGCAGAATGAGGACAAACATAAGGAATCAGGGCAAACATCAGAGGATCCCGGAATGGATTTGCCTGGTTCAGTAGAGATTCCAATTGAAGGAGAGGAGAACATTGCACCGCAGCGGCCACCGTATCTTCAGCCTATTCAACCAGGAGTTAATCTGCCTCGGTGGAATGCTAAGTTCACTATATGCACTCCCTCGCTGCCCCCAGGTGTGCAGCTGGTTGGAACAATGACAGGGAAAATAGACCGGCTTAAGTATGTTGACCATGACACAAGTGACCGTGGGAAGTTTCCACTATTCGCACCTGCCCAATACTTGCATTTCATTAAATATAAAGAAACTGGGGCGACCTTATCGGAAGTAAAATAGTGGGCTGCTGGCTTGGATCTAGCTGGCTTGCTGAAAATGCTCGATGTTCCCCACTTTGGTCGCAGCACACAAGTCACCATCGTGGTCAAGCAGCTGCTAGCGTTAGTACATGACGGCTGCCTATGGATCGGTGACAAGAAAATCCTTATTAATGGCGAGCTCATTCATAGGATTATCGGCTTACTAGTGGTAGGGCCTGATCCGGGGACAGAATTTCCCTCAAAGCACGAAGATATGAAGCTCGCACAAAGCATGAAGGAGCACTTTGGCCTAACGAAGGGGAAACGTGGGTATCACACTTCCATGATTCAAGAGCAGAATATTCACTTCACAGCTAAGCTCTTAGCATACAAAATTATGTGGAAATACAGACCAACTGAAGTGCCTGCCCCGGTCATCCGAATTGCTATCAACTGCACCGAAGGCTACAGCTACAACTAGGGAGCGTATGTTGTGAAGGAATTCCTTGAAGATGCTCGCGATGTGCAGGAGAAAGGTAGGCCCTTCCACTACTCATGGTTGATTATCCTCATCGCACTGGTAGGATGGCAAGAACCTACTGAAGCACAGTTTGCTGTTGTACCAGCGCACATGCCTGGTGCAGCCAGGTACGCATCGCTGTGAGTTTCACAGGATAAAACCCACCAACAGATGACAAACTATGTATTTGCCTTTTATATGCTCAGTATCTCATATGATATCATAAAAACCCCACGGCTCAGTAATGAGTTATTCTCTCAGTATGATGGAGCGGTCAATTTCAGGGCCGATATGCACCATATTTTTATCCAGGCTTGCGCAGATAAGAAGCATCAATGGTTTAAGTTGCCATATGTAGTGACTAAAGATGATATCCTCGCGATAGTACAGCAATGGCCAGTAGAATGGTTAAAAGATGCAGGGACAAAACCTAAGATTCCTATCCCTCCTGTCACCGATATGGGCATAGGCCCCAGTCACATGCAGCAGCAAGAACCCCCTGCAGACAGTGACGAACAAACTGAGTCGCAGCAGACTGCCAGCAACCAGGGAGGAGATGGTGGAAATGAAGATGAAGAATAAGAAGAAGAAGACTCCGTTAAAACTACCTCATACCCTAATAGGCAGCATAAGTGCAAGACACTGGATGCAGAGGAAGTAGACAAACCACCGCCGTGAAAGAAAGCAAAGGAATCAAAGGATAAGAATATCGACGAAGTGACCAGTGTGACAAGTGCAGAGCTTGATGAGGATTTGTCAAAGTCCACCGAAGTTCTCACTAAACAATGGTCAGAGTTTGCAGCTGTGCATCTGGATGCCATCACCAGTGTAGCCAAGCACATCTCGGAGCTTAAGGATTTAGCAGCGAAATCAGTGACTGGCACTGCAGCCAGTAGTACCCCAGTAAGCGCGCAGTCAAACCTACGGCAATGGCCGGCCTGAGATAACAAAGGGAAAATTTTGAGCACAGCTCTTATATTAACAGATGCAGCCTCTCGCTCGGTGATGAGTATGAAAGTTGGCATAGACTACACTAAGCTCTCTATGATAGAGCTACATCTTTGTCAGTCAGCCATTATGAAAGAAATTCAGGCACGAGACCAATATTCACAAAAACAGTTAGAAGAGGCCATAAGTCAGCATCAGGGCTTCACAGCGCAGCTAAAGGCAGCAGAGTAGAGAAAGAGGGACGCTAAAAGAAAGCGGATTACACTAGTCCAAGTTTTGGATGAGGCATGTCGAAGTCTTCCTGACTTCGACGTGCAGCTGGTGGAAGAGCCAGAACAAAGATTAGTTAGGCTAAAAGACTACGCACAGCAGTCTTGCAGTAAAATTGAGAAACTCAAAGTAGCACATGAGGCTCAGATCGTGGAGCTTCAACTGTGCATCCCTCCGAAAAATCCACCTGAGGTTAAAGAACAACGCCGCGCAGACATTCAGGCATCCACAACGAAAATTTCAGATATTGTGGGTAGCGCAACAAAGTTGCTTGGAGACAGTGTCGAGGCCTAGACCACCCTACAGGAACATCCAGAAATAGGAAAGCTACAAGAAACCATCAAGCAACGACAGGCAGAGTTGGATACCATAAAAGTGGAAATTAAGACTCTGCCACCGATGGAGAAAATGATCAAATTAAAGCGCAGCAAGGAACTCTAGCAGGAAATTGAGTCATGTAGGGTGAAATTAACAGATTTGGAAAAATCTATAAATCCACTTGTCAGTGAGGCTTTGGAATTAAGTACTGCGGTGGATAGCCAGTTCAAAATTCTGAAGGAATATGATGCATTCGCACAGGAAAAGGCCGGCGAAGCATCATCCGCCATACTGCAAGAGTTGGTGGAAAAGGAGAAAGTAGCTAAAGACATCATGCACAGTCTCAATACTCATTTCACTGTCCTCGCAAAGAAGCTTCGTCCGCTAGGAAACCAGCAGAGTGTCCCGGGATGGGACACTGGTGAGTCTTATGGGCCTGTTGGGGTGCACACCCTAATGGTCCTTAAGGTGGATAGCTCCGCGGGTTTTGGGAGTTTGTAAGCGGAGCTACGACTCAAAATAGTCTTAGGGGTGTCGGGGCAGAGTTAAAAAACTTATGTTGTAATAAACCCATGGTTTAAATCTAGGGTTTAGGGTTTGGGGTGCCCATGGTTTAATTCAATGGTTTTGTAGCAGTGCGCTGTTTAAATAGGCACTCTTGTAAGTAAGTAAGGTTAGTATTTTGTGTAAAAGGAATTGATGCGAAGCTAAGGCTAATTTTGTAAGGAAAGGTTAAGTATTAGCTGTGTGCGTGGACGACCTCTGCAGCTGTGTGCGCAGAGGGTTTTTGGGTGATAAGGAAATCTGCAGCTATGTGCGCAGAGGCTTGCAGCTGTGTGTGCGGCTTTGAGGACTGAAGGGATCTGCAGCTGAGTGCATAGATTAGAACTGGGGTTTTGTAGAAAGTTGAATAAAACACAGTTCTGTGGACGTAACCCCTACACTGGGGGTGAACCACGTTATATCTTGTGTCGTGGTTCTGTGTGTTGTTTATGTTGTGTTCTTTCATGCATTTATATCTATATATCTGATAAGTAGAGATCACTGCTAGACAATAACTTCGCTGTGAATTCCCAGGAAAGGGTTGCACAAGGCACTGTTTGTTTATCTAACTGTGAAGCTAAATAAGTGAATGCTAAGCTTTGTGATTTATATTTATAATCTGTTAAAATTTAAAGGTATAGTAATATCCCTCTTTTGCTTGCAGAAATCTAGTTCTGCGACCCCATAGCAGTTTCGGGTGAGACTGCAACCTATTCGCAGGTTGTTGCCGAAAGGGCCGACTCTGTGGGTCTTTTGTTGGTGCGAAGTCAAAGGAATAAAACCTGGGTCTTCCCTATAGCCCAACATTTCCACATGGTTGACTCTTCTTTCTGGTCAACTCTCTTCTTTAGTTTTTCTATCATCACTGTCAATTTTTTGACAGCATCTTCATCGTGGATTAGCGATAAGAAACTTTTGAAAAATTATTTGAGTTTATTATCCTTTCTCGATCGGTTTCTTTCATAATAGATGGTCAATTTTCTCAAGAATTTTCACTATCGACCATCCAAATGTTGACGTTTGATTCTTTCCTACAAATTTTGGTCGCACATCCAAGAATACTTCCTTTTCTTTTTGGACGTCGAATGGTACTTTCTTTTGTGTCATCGATCGCACCTTGGGCTGTCGATGTTGTGTATCTTGGTCTACTCTAGTTGCAGCACCTCCTCTTGTTAAGACATCAATGTTTTCTTTTCTTGGCTCAACATAAATTATTTGAATGTTTTGATTAGGATTCAGGTTAGGAATCTACACAGGATTGTTATTTCCCACCATTCAATCCTGCCACTTCAAAATCAATTGTGGGAATTATTTGATAGTATGGTCAAATGTTTTACAATAATAACATGCCTTCATAGGACTTGCACAATATCAAGTAAAGTGTCATGGTTTTCCACATTTGTAACATATGACTTGGACTCTTCCTCCTCCAAATCCTCCTCCCATTGTTGTTTTCCTCGGTCCCAAAAATTTCCACCCCCCTAGGCTGAGGGTATTGTTACTGTGGTAGATACTAATTTTGTTGATATTGTGGCTGAGGATACAATGGTTTTTTATATTAAGGTGGTGGATATTGAACAATTTTATATTGAGAATGTGCTCACTTAGATTGCATCTACTCATCATTCCTCATCAAGTAGCTATCCACCATCTTCTCCTATAGCCATTGAAATGCTCTTCCTTATTTCTCATCATGTCGTACAAATTTACAAAATTTAGAGTATAGACTAACCAACGCACTTATAATATTCTACAAGTACAATCACTCTTCCAACCGATGGCCTCGATTCTGACATATCCTACACCAAGGCATTCCTTGGGTACTTATTAGGTTCAACGCTCCTATTACGACATAATTCATGAGCGTTACGAAATTTTATTTATGGTTCCTATATGTTCTGAACCTTGTACACAATAATTCTTCCTGAATCTCTTTCCCTGTATTAATGTCACAGCGTTCCAGCGTAAGGTTTGCTAGCTGTGAGTGGATCTGCACCATTCTTGCACCATATTCTCCAACTAGTGAGGACTCTAACTTCATGGTTGATTCCAGAGCTTCAGTCTGTGACACTATTTTATGTTGCATTAATGGGATTCGTATGTGTGGAAACAACATGACAATGAAGCATTCCTTGTGTTGTACATGCAACATTTGAAAACTTAATTTCACCATCAATGTCTTAAATCTTTTTTCAAAGTCCCAGGCAGACTCTATAGGTAACTACTTGATTTCCTTAATTTTTGTGATGCACTACGACTCAAATTTTGGTTTTCTAAACTCATATATCATTCCCCCTCGAATTTGGTCCTGATTTATGTGCAAATCCTACTAGAAATATAGAAAACATCATATTCCAATCTAGCACATGACCTCTCAAGGTTGTGATCAATTGCGTTAGCTTTATCACTTCATCTTGGACTTGTCATATAATCCACGTGACAACTTTGTAGAGAAACCAATGTTTCTCTAGGTATTCTAACCCATTTCCATTAACTATCGGTCTCATCCATTATTTTAACTGCTTGTATTCTTGGGAAAATTTTTTTACTTGTCGAACTCCCTTGTCCACTATTCACAATGTTAGTACTATTTGTATTTACAAAACCACTCGAAGACAAGTTTTTAGATCCTAATTTTGGCGATTTGTGCATGGTTGTATGGGTATCGTACTTGTTCTCTAGGTCTGGAGCTTCCACTTCTTATTCTTCTTCATATATCGGCTGATATTCCTCTTCTTCCTTGGAAGAACCTTAGTCAATGTGCAACCTCAGCTCGTAGCCTTTTCCTCTGGTTGTACTAAAAATTCCTCTTCCCGTCACATTCTTTCTTCTCTTTCCTGACGAAAATATTCTTCCATTTCTCAAATATGTGGCCTCTAGTTCAGTTCCACTATCACCATGGGATATTTCTACTTAGCTTGATCCACTTTTCACACACCTCGTCTACGACATATCCACTTTTTTGCAAAAAATTATTCTAACTATAACATTCTCAGGACTCCTTTTTCTCATCGAGCATATTTATCCGCATTTTCAAAGATGACAAGTATCTTCCTTGAGGTCCTTGGAATTTTTTTATTTCTGCCTTACTATATGAGGTTATCGTATCGAAAAAAAGCTCAGTAATATAACCTTTCAAAATACTATCTACCCAAAAATCAATAGCCCTCAACATAGGGTTTTTTACACTCTTTAGCCACCGAATCAACTAAGAATTCTACTATGTCGGTTCTCCTCCTTGAAAATTTATTTATTGGGTGGATAACTTCGATAACTACTCATGCAAAACAATGGGAAACCCAGAAAATAAAATCTCATGAATATCCGTATAAAGGTGTCATCCCAACCACTCTGTTGGATTCAACTGAAATCCTTTACTCTCTTATTGAGAAAATTGTCAACATTTTAAAATCCACCCAATCTTAGATTTCAGGCTTTGTCGGATTCCACAACATATCCCTCACCATAATGATTTACAGTCCCTACAATGAAACCATTTGTTTGCGTTTTCCTCTTCTCTTTCGAACCAGGTTCATCCCCTCCCTTTATGCACAACAATGCCCAAGATATTGACCTGATGGAGAAAGCCTAATTCGGTAGCACTTGCAGCACAAATTTTGTCTCACCCGATATATCTCTCTTATGGGTAACTACCAAAACCAGGTTTCCACAGTTGGGTGGGGGATTTCTTGTCCCTTGGAATTCTATAAAGGTGCTCGACTGAATATTAGGGGGTGTATTACTTATATCAATTATGCACAGTTAATATGTGACTCTTTTCAACCATCAACATATACTATAACACTAAATATCATGGAGTATAGGTGATTGCGACAACCATGGTGCGGCATATGCATATAACTCAATTTGTAAGAACATACATAAAAAATCATTCACAACAACATACATGTGACTCAAATAAATTCATATTTTACACATTTGACACAGTAATTAACGTGGAAACCCATCCAGGAAAAACCACAAAGGCTCTCTCCATCTAGCATGAGAAATATATGGCACCTTTTTCTTTGTGCAATGAGATACATACTCTATTCTAGATCTTCTTCTCTTATATATACAGACTTATCTCTCCTCTCATGATCTCTGGTCTTTTGTTGCTGGTTCTTCTCTACTTGAATCTTTAGTTTGATCTGCACACAACCTAGATCAAATTGATTTCTTTAAAACTCTACGAATATTGAATCTTTGACTCTACCGTTGATCTGCACATAGCTTGGATCAACCTAATATTCTTTACAACTCTATGCACTCAGCTATAGACTTCTTTGTCTCTTTACCAAGAAATTAACTCACTCTCTAATGACATACTAGATGAACAATCCAGTACTACAAAATCTACAAGTCACTCCTTAAGTCAATAAGTAACTCATTGGATCTCACAAGTCAGTGAGTAAGTAATCAACTAACATGCACATATCCTGGGTTCATACTTATCATAGACTTTTATATGTCTCTCTTTGTTGAATTCATATATTTAGCCAACATGATGTCCTTCCTATTATAGCAACACATGTCAGTAGGAACTAATGACGCAAATTACAAATATTCTTTCATATGTGTGACATCCACCAACTCTATCCCATCTCATACCCATGATCTTTTAGACTTTAGCTTTCCAACCATTTTCCTGATGTATGCATTCTGGCATGGTTTCCTCGGTCGACTCTTTTCCTTCTGTCATGGATTCTCTTCTATCACAAACTTTCCTCCTGATGGATCTTTTCCTTTTGTTGTGACTTCTTTTCTATTGTGAACTCTCCTCCTATCACATATTTTCCTTCTTCCATTGCATTTCCTTTCCTGTTTCACTTCCTCCTTCCATCGCGATATCATTTTCTATCACAATCTCTTCTTCTGACTACTCTTTCTTCTGTTGTTGCTTCTGTCGCAACTCCTTCTTCCTTCTACTTCTGGTGTAGCTTCCTTCTTTATTCTACTTCTGGTGCATCTTACTTCTTCCTTTCTACAACCTGACTCTTTTCATGCTTAGTCAGAATTCCAACTGAATTATGCCTAAATTTCCCTAGAGACAACATTAATAAAGAATTTTCTCTCATTTATGTTCCTAGTTTTGTTTTAGTGGACTTAGAGAATTTACTCTCCACCCTACTACCAAGGCCCTACAACCTAGACTTGTGATCATTTTCTAATAATGAAAAAGTCTAGTTGATTTTAGATTAGGCACCTTGTTCCCTGTATGGTTGTTGTTACTCAAAAAGGTGAATGGAAGTGGACCATATGGTGCTATCACTCTTACTCCAAGAAGACTTGAAAAGAAAAGATGAATGGACTGCAATCTTTATTTTTGATGAAGTTGTTAGGATATTAATTAATCCTCCCTTAGCCACCATAATATATTTGTCTTTTCCTAGCACAGGAGGTCATTTCCACTTCACTAGTTCCATGGGGAACTCACCTGGGGGCCACCTACCACTCAATGCACATGTCAGCGTGAGTTTAGGATCTCCCGAGAAAAATCTATATAATTTAGGAACCCACTCTGAGTGCCACCAGCAGTTGAACCTAGTCAGTGTTATGTTTAGTTATGCTCTGATTCCCAACAGTTAGTTCAATATCAGTCATCCTAGTGCCACTTTGCATGATTTATGGAAAGTAGGACTCATTTTCTCACCTAACTCGATCAGTTAACTGGTTGTGAAATGATTCAGTGATCCAGAGTTGCATTAGTGATTTATACTAGTGATTTTCCCACATCGAGTTAGCTCTGGATTCATTCCAGTTTAGTAGATTTGAATCCTATCTTAGGCATTCAAATTCTCCTATTTTTAACATCATTGTATTGCATAGAATTAACTAATTAATGGATGTAATGATATTCTTCCAAAAAATTCTCCATGTGTGTGCAATTTTTCCATGAATACTTGATTAGTGTTTACTGCATTCTTCCTCTTTTCTGCAACCTTTTCTTCAACGTGAATTCATAGAGGAATAAAGATCCTATGCTTCATTAAATAAAACACAGTATCAGATAAGGTATCCAAGCCAATTTGAAACCTTGGAAACTTCCATTGATGCACCGGAAGCAATTGGGTTCCACATAATTCCTGGTATTCTTGCCTTGCTCCCTCTAGATTCTATCCAGAGAAGTCTACCCAGTTGTGATGCACCTAGAGAAGGTGTACATGCCTAACTGGAGAATTTTTTAAATAGTTTGATTGTGAATTTAAGTGTTTTCAATGTTTTTATAGATACATTCAAAGTTTTTCTGAATAATTAGTTTTTTTGGATATGTAAGATGGCGAATTCAACACCTTTGACACCCAAAATCTTCACACCATCAGCTATATTTATTAGAGGGGTGATATGCATTCTATCTTTTGCAACACGGCTATGTACAGGGTCACAGTGGGCAGAGAGGTTGAACACCAATAGCCTCCTGAAAATTCAAAGGATATGAACAAGTTGGATTAAGAATTTGGATTCATATGCATCGACATCTTGAGGGAGTTGTGAATTCCAAAATATGTACGTGATAAGGTCGAAACCTTGTTTGAAAATTAGGATGAGATTAGGTGCCATATTATGGAGAATGAGTTGATAACACTACATCCCAGCAAATTTAAAACTATACAATAATTTTTCTCAAAATTCAAATTTATTGTCATGCAATGCAAGTAGAGAGGTATTGAGAAGAAGGATGAGAAATTGGTTCTCTCAATTTTGAGAAAACTTGTCCCAAAACTCTTAGAGTTAATATCCACCTTTCACTCCAGGATAGTGACAACTCCTCATTGGTGAATACCATCTCTTGATGCCTTCACATAATATCTAATACAGGAATAAGATAAGTTGATACAATTGGGATTTCTCAAAGCCTCCCCAAATCAAGATCTCTTGGATGGTGAGACAAATAATTTGCAAGCAGTGAGGAAGAAGAAAGGAAAGGAAAAGAGGAACACTAAATTCAAACCTAAAGAAGAGTTTGATCTAGCAGATGATTCCTTGGGCTCTAAGAAGGACAAAAATCAGAGGTTTGACAAGGGCAAGTGATCCTACTGTAAGAAAGTAAACCAGATAGAGAAAGGTTGTATGAAGAATACCATAGATTAGATACCAAGACTCCTTGAACAAAAAAATATTTCCCTCCTTGAAGTCACAAGGAAGGATGACTCTAGTCATAAAACAAAATATCATGAGAGATTCCATGCACTAAAGGATGGATTTTTAAAATCCCATGCTTTCCTCTTTGATTTGGGATCCTCCAATCACATGGTTGCATCCAAAGAATCATTCTCTTCATTAAAACTTAGTGATGGTTCAAGTATCCACATGGGATATGGCACTCAAATTCAAGCTGAAGGAAAGGGTTCAATCAAGTTAGAGTAGGGAGTGTTCAAGAATGTCCTATATGTGCCTTCCTTAGATACAAATTTTTTGTATGTATACCAGATGACTCATACAGGCTCACCAAGGTGACTTCTATGTCCCGACTCACTCAAGATCTCAAATATATCTCAATTGGTAAGCTTATAGTGAAATGTGTTGAAAACCACACTTCCAAGGCATATGAATTATCACACTTTGTTCCATACTCATATCCAGTGCATTCTCAACTGCCATTTGAAAAGGAAGGTAAATTCATCCTACCTAAACCTTTTGCATATGATAATGTTTCCATTAATGTTTTAGATTTGAAATCTGAAGCATAGGACCAAGTTGAATCAATTTATGGAATTGAAGATGAAGTTCAATTGGATCCAGATCCAGATTTAGGCCCTACTCCCAATCCTAGCCCTAAATGGGCTCAAAAGGTTATTGAGGCTGCTGGGAACATGAATGGAGAGTCATATGACATGAGAAGAACAAGATCTAAGTTTCAAAAGAGATCCTTGCGCTATGTCAAGCAAATCCACTTATCCCATAGAGGTGCTACAAACTCCTAGACATATGCTTCATGATGGTAAGTTATGATAAATAATTCTTCTCACTTAAGAAAACATTATATCATGTCACTCTTCCTCCAGAAAGAAGATATAAAGGAAACATTGCTTCTCTTATATGTCATCATATTGGAAGAAGGTGTAGAGGGTCACATGCATAGTACCAGGAAATTAGTACACACAAGGACCATCACACTACATTACTGATGCACAAAGATGCATATTGCAGAAATATTTTCCCAATTTTTTTATTCAAGAAGAAATTTTCTTTTGATGTGAAATCTTGATCTTGAATCCACTACTTATTTTTTAGGGGAGGGGGGNTAGTTTCCAGGTCCCACATTTTCCAAGTTAGGATTAAGGGGGGTGTTAGGATTATTAAGTAATCCTCCATTAACCACCATAGCATGTTTGTATTTTCATATATTATGAGGTCATTTCCACTTCACTAGTGCTACGGGGGACTCACCTGTGGGCCACCTAACACTAAATGTTCATATATTCATTATTTTAGGAGATCCATGGACCAATCCATATAATTTAGGAACCCACTCTGAGTTCCACCAAAAACCACCAACTGTTGACCATAGCCGGTGTTCAACTATGTTCAATTATGCTTTGATTCCCATTAGTTAGTTCACTCTTATACATCTTATCACCACTTTGCGTGATTTGAGGAATGTAGGCCACCTTTGCTCACTTAAATCAGTTGGTTAATTTTTTGTGAACTGATTCAGTTATATGGAGTTGTGTTAGAGATCTCTAGTGTTTATTTTCCCACACTAAGTTAGCTCCATAGTTAGTCCATATTGTTATATTTGAATCCTATATTAGGAATTCAAATTGTCCTATTTGTAACACTAGAGTATTGCATACAATTAACTGATTAATGGATGTAATGATATTCTTCCAAATGTTTTCTTCATGTGTGTGCACTTTTTCCATGGATAATTAATCAATATTTACTATATTGTTCCTCTCTTATGCAAGGCTTGTCTTCAAAGTTAATTCATGCAGGCATGAATATCCTACGCTTCATTAAATTAAACATAAGCCTATCTAGAGAAATGATCAAGAGGTTTCAAGGAATGAAACAATCATATCATCCAATTCAAGAAACATGAACTACTATTTTAATGAAAAAATGACTTGATATATAAGTCAAAGAAACATACCAAAAATAGCTCCAAAAAGTACAGTGCTTTTTTTGTTTTCTCTTTTTTAAAAGGTTTATAAATTACATAAAAGACTTTGACAACTAAATCTTATTTGTTTTAATTTAAAATAAAACACTCAATGATACTTTGAAAAGAATCATAACCCAAAGAAGGCAAATAAAACAAACACGAGCTAAAATAATTCAATTACAATGTATGTTCAACGCTTGCAATTTGAAAATATAAATCCAAGTTACTCAAAACTTTCAAAAAAAAATGAAACAAAAAACTGAGAGAAAGTATTTTGAGACATTAATGATCCAATAAAATATGGACTAAATTCCAATGAAAGAGTTTTCAAAGGACCTATGATTTCTTGAACTTGAAAGGGGATCAAAGTTTTCCCACAAGCAAAGGAAACCAAAAATTCAAAAAGAAGGCCTAAAAGAAGCAATTTCAATTTTCCAATTGAATTCTAAAATAACCAAAAAAGATTTGAAAGCTTCATAATCAAAGTGTCAAAGGTCTAAGCATCTATATATGACAAATATCAAACCAAGAGTGTGGTGGATCCCTCCAAAGGATCAAAGTTAACCTAAAGGGATCTAAACACAATCAAAGATTGATGGAAAATAAAATATCAAAAAGGAATAAAAAACATGTGACAATCACTCAATCCAAGCATACAAAGCTTCTAATCAACAACAAAATCTCAGGAAAACACTTATGAGAAAAAACCAATGAAAAAATAAAGCAGTGGGAGGTCAAAAATCACCCAAATAAAAGTTCATTTCTCTTGTTACTTCATTGACAAAGAGATGGCATTGATTTCATTGCTTTATAATCAACGAGTAGGGAGAGATGACTTTTTAGAAAGTGTAAAAAAGAAACCAATAAGATTAGGTTCGAGGGGGGATTATACCTTGGGATCATTACTCTTCTTAATAAGGGTAAGAAGAATGTAAAATGAAAATGAAAGAAATCGAAATTGGAGCAGTCAAGTACCAATCAAAGGAAAAGGGATAAATAAACACTAAGGAAGTACCTATTGGAGTTGCCCATTTGTTTGTTAGAAATTTCACCTTGTGGACAAGTTGAATTTATCTTAAACAAAAAAATTATTTGGCTGAATATAGAAAGCAAACAAATGGTTACTAAATTTCTCCACATGCATGCAATCAAGAAAAAATATCAAAGAGTAGAAAGGGATAGATAACCTACCTCTTCCCAAATGATCGGCCTAGTTTTTCTAGCTCTTGAGCTTGATGTACAAGTTCGAAATACTACAGAAGGCCTACAATAATAGATACAAAAACATTTCTTCCTACTAGAATGTATTGTTAAGAATACCAAATATATATCTACATTGAATGCAACTATGTAAACATACATGCCATTAAGGAAACAAGTGTGGGAGAAATAAGCCATGTTAACTTTTGATTGGAAAACAAGGAAGTACTTACATCCAACATCCTAATGTGATTAAAACTCCTCCAACCATTCCTCTCTGGACCCTTCAGAATCACAAATACATAGGTTTGATACTTATAAGATTACCACCACTTCCTTTCCCCGAGGAATGGCATCAATATATAGGGTGTGAAGGCTCAACCACTATGGAGAGAAATTTGGATCAAGGGAGGATATGTTGGATATTAAGAGGATTAACATACTTATAATGGTAATGAAGGAAGGATTCAAATGATATACCCAACCACCAAAAATATGGATCCTACATCCAAGGAAAAGTGGTGGAACCAAAGTCATCCCTCCCATAAAGAAACCTATACAGGGATGACATGGGAGATCATCCCTCCCTAAGAACTATAATTCTGAGTTCATCTCTCTCTACACAAGGAAAGGGTGATGATTATCATCAAAGGGACGCCTAAAAATACATGGGAAAAGGACAAGGTTTCGACACTTAACTTTTTATTTGACTTCCAAAGACAAAAAATGAGTGGACCTAGGATTGAATTACCCCTTTTGATACTCCTAGAAAACATAATAGCAACACTTTACAGGATGAAAAAGTGTGACACCAAGGAGTGATACCAATATGGAAATTTGGAGTATAACACACCCAATACATGGATTGAGGATGAGGTCTCATGTGTGTGTATTGGGTCCATGTCATCTACTATGAAATACATTTGTGTCAATAATGAATTGTGATATTCCTTTTATGATGAACATGGCATGTCGTCACTATTAGATAACACTAATAATGATGAAATATTTATGACATCAACATGACCAACGCTATTATGTGGTAAGGATAATATCTCCTCTTGAGGGAAGGATTGTAGTATGTTAAAAGGAGGGGATGGGTTATTGTTGGCATCTATTCCATTGTTGGCTTGGATTCCACTAACCCAGATTCAATTTCCCCTTCTCATACAACAAAACCCAAGGCACCAACCCAAAAGAGTATAAATCCATCGACAACACCTTTGGCGCAAGTGAGGTCTCACCCGAGATATCGATGGGGACTATGAGAACCAAGCTTCTACAATTATAGAAGGGAATTTATTCATGGAAATGTTAAACAGACTAATCAATCGAAGCATATATATGGTCAACTATACATACACAACATATAAAGCATAGTGATCTGTCGACACATACACAAACATATGAAGCATAGCGATCCATCGAAACATACACAACATATAAATCATTATAGATCTAAAACAAGTCTACCATAGTTATTATCGACATTCCACAGTATTATATCGATATCAGTTGTGACAAACTCATAAAAATTCATACACATTATAAAAAAACATTATAGACATGTATATTTAATGTGGAACCCATACGAGAAAAACCACAAAAGTGCTCTTCATTTGGAATGAGTCTTGTTTAGAACACTTTTGATTTGTGCACATAACCTCCAAACATATATCAAGATCTTCTCACAATGGATGACTTCCTTTGTATTTCTCATTCTCTCATGTCTATATAATTTCTTGGTCTTGTCATCTAATCCTCTTTCCTACTATCCTTCCTATTGGTATTTGTCCTCTTCCTCTAACCATCGACTAGTTCTCAACTGACAATCAACTTGTTTTTCTAAATAACCCAAGAAATACCTTTACCTTTATAAAGGTTCTATAATCCTACTTTACATTCATTCACATTCACAAAATAGACTATTTGTCTAACTTAACTCGTTGTTTACATTTAGTTTTTCCTAAAAAACAAGTTGAATTCTAGGATTTGACTTGCTCTCTGTTTTTTTTTCGTAGCCTTGTTCTCCTTGCGATCAAATTCTTCAAAGTTATAATCAAAACTCTTGTGCACTTTACTAGGGACAATTGACCCCCAACACTCACTTGTGGATCATCTCGAGCCACTTCAAGCAGATTTCTCTGTTGCATCAAGTTTATTCTAAAAATCTTGACATATTTTCATCATTTCTTTGGATTATCATTGAACGTCTTCTTTGACTTTCTCAATATTTTTCACAAGTTTGAAACTGATAGGTTCCAAATTTTCCACTTCTATAGCTCCTAGCACCTGTCGTACATTCTTGTGTACTAGGTGGATGATCCCTGTAACTTGTTCTGCTTCAGCCTAGAGTTCTATGAAACATTCAGTTAGATGTGGTTGTTGTGTTTGTGGCTTGGACACCTCCTCCTCTAAGGTTTGCAAGGCAACATCCTTGATCATTTTATCGACAAGAGGAATTTTATTTGATCAATTTATTAACCCAGTCAGATTTTCCTCTGTGGTATGAAGTTGCTCAGTGACTTNAAGGGTTGCAAGGCAACATCCTTGATCATTTTATCGACAAGAGGAATTTTATTTGATCAATTTATTAACCCAGTCAGATTTTCCTCTGTGGTATGAAGTTGCTCAGTGACTTCCTTCAATTCCACATCATCCATCGAGGCTTCCCAAGAATGATAAACTTGTGCATATTCCTCAACACAAAGTGCCTCAGCCTCCTGAATATATTGAACATTTTGACTTACAACATTGCATTGCTCTTCCAGTAATTTAGGGGGTGTATTAGGAAGCAACTTTGCATCTAAACATGTAATAAGTTGGAGGAAATCAACAACTACTTCCCCAATACATATTACTCATGCTTCTTAGAGAATTTCAGGTGTAACTCCCACTTTTATAAATTCATGGCATGCGAATGCAACAACTTGCTCCAGTATTTTCTTGTCCTCCTTCCATATTTCTGTCTTATGCTCTATTTCCTACACTTTTTTTTGGAGAGATGCGACAGTATTCTTTTAATGTTTTAGTTGTTCAACTACTACATTCTCTCTCACCTTTATTTCATCTATTGTATCTCATTGAATGTTGTGCAATAGAAACATAGGGATCACAAAAAGGTCGACACTTACATGACCAATGTCCTTGATCATGTTGTTATGTTTCAATGTTCCCAAATCAAGTTCCTTAGGTGACACTTGTATCATTTGATGTTTTCTAGGTATCGATACTTTGATTTGTCAATCATCAAAATGAAAAGATTATTTTTACTGCGATCGAAATGGGTCCCAACTGACCACGACTCTAACTTCTTTTACTATCACACAGAGAGTCTGCAGTAAGTCAGTGATTCCTCCCATGAAGTATATACTTTGTTCATCAATTTGCTGGTAAGTTTCATTAGCAACTTCTGTTATTCAGTCAAGAATCAAATTATAGTCATCATATGTAAGGCCACTACCTCTAGAGTTTTTATGAGCCTTTCATTTCTTGTGACTTTTCTTTGATTCTTCTGAGACTTTTATCTTTTCTCCCAGTGCAGGATTAGTTGGGGTCACATTGGATTATTCCTTACTTTCATAGGGGGCGCTGGGTGGGATTTATTCTTCTTGTGGATCTTTTCCTTGAGTTCCTAACATTTCATCTTGTTGCGGATCAATTTCAGCAGATATTTAGTTATCTATGATAGGTTGTCTCCAGTCTTTGGGAAAGTCCTTAATGATCATCTCAATATCTTTATTTTTCAACCAAAACTTAGTGGTCAATCATTGATTCTCAAGGTCTTTTCATGGTTGCAAATATATGTGGGGAGAGTTGACATTAAATCTTATGACATTTTTTTACCACTAGATAGTATATACGACAATATGTGATTGGTTCCCAATGTGATGCCTTAGTGCATCAAAATCTAAGTAAAACTCAATATTATTTTAAGCTTGTTGGTGAATATTGTTCTTATCAAACCATAGGTTTGGGTAGCACACCCCCCGACATGGAACATGCATGTCCATCCCCTGGTATTTTGGCGGTTCAACCCACCCAAAAAAATATATCAATATTAACATCCATGAATACGTAAAGGGAGTACCTTTCTCTTGGGATTCAATGGTAGAGGATAATAGTTCATTCAGCAGATAGGTATACCAATTCATCTACACTCTCGCAGCACATTGCTTCGCTATAGCAATGGTACCAGTAGTGCACTGGTTCGATCACATCTTTTTGAGAAGCTTGCTAGAGAGACATTTTGTTGCAAACCAAACACCTGTGTCATTAATAATGGAAGTAGAGAATCCCCTCTTATCTCTTGCAAGTTTATATTTTTCCTTCATCCAGCCAACTACGCCTAGATCCTGCTCCTTTCCTACAAAGAATGGTGCTGCATCGAAATGCAATGATCTAGCCAAATGCAACCTCCATGGAATAAAAATAACAGTTTTTTTTATGCACCTATTAACTTCCATTATGCGACCAAAATATGGAATATGAATTAGCGACAAAATGCCTGGCTTCTCTAGTCCTCAATCCCACTCCATAGGAACAAGTTGCATAGGACCTCCGTTGACCAATTGCACAGAGGTCATGTACCACGACATGTTTAGTTCAGGAAAATTTAGCAAATCATGATCTATGAATGCAATATTTTTTAGATTCGGCAGAATGTGTGTCGTAACTTGTATGCCTTTTGGGATGGTTGTCTTGACCAACAAATACTTAGAATTATTGTAAATGACTACATTAGGAGGGTCATAATTTCATGGTGGAATGTATATGGGAGGATTTTCCTTGTCTTGGAGTCTAATTCTTTAGCATCATGGGTATCTTTTGACTGTTATTCTGGAAAAATGCCACAGAAAGTCATTCGCTTCCTTCTTGGTGGATTGACCGATACTGGTAGAGACACATGAACATCTGGAGCTTCTTTGATAATGGGCATGGAAGGGGGATCCTCTATACCTAATCCTTGAACGATGTTCATTCTTGACATAAGAATTTCCATGGAAAAAAACATCTTCAGTTTCAAAGAGTTCACGGATATATAGTTCAGCTCACGATTCTTCATAGTTTGATACAAAGAATGAACAAAATTATGTTTGAGAATAAAATAGGATACCACATGTAGTAATTCATTCATTCATGTGGTTCTACAATTGAAAAAATGTGGTGGCTAATCCTATCACATGGGGAAATCTTTCCAATCATTTTGACAAACTTTGAATTGAAACATTACTTAACCCTTATGTTGAGCCAGAAAAAGACCACATTTTATTCACCTTTCACATACCATTTATCACCTTATTCATATCTTATCCTTCCATAAAACCATTAATATCCACCATTTTCATGAATAAGTATGGGTCACCTTGTTATTTTCCAACTCATTTATTTTTTATTATTTTGAGTGAATTTGTGGTTAATTATTGAAAAAAATAAAATATTTTCATTATACTTTAAAGTTGGGTGAGTTTGGTGATTCTTATAGGTGTATTTGAATACTTTAACAAGTTCAAAAGTGACCACCTAGCCCCAGATTCCAATTCCATGTTCTAGATATGAGCTAACTTCAAAGAGAAGATGATGGAGATGTGGAGAGAATATCTCATCCAATATTTGTTGGAAAATTTTGAGGGATGAGTTGTAGATTTGTTGAGAATTTTAAGGGATAAGTTGAGAGAATATTGGATCTATAATTATGATTAGTTATCTTGAATTCATGTATAAATCAAAGGGCTCTCTCCTCATTTTGGGTAGATATCTCTCTAGTGCTTTGGAAGTAGAGAATATTTCAGAGTTAGTCATAGAATAGATTTTGATGGTTATGTAATGGAGATGATGCTTTGATGCATATACTTTGATTCTCTTCTATTAATATATATTTTGAGTAGTTTCTTCCTTATGAGTTGTTCATATAGATTTTCAATTATATTTTTCTTATGAATTGTTAATGTAGATTTTATGTGAGCTCACAAGTTATTGTCAATTACTTTATACTAGTTTATTTTATGCGATTTCAGTTTTTCTTTATCAAGTTAATTTATGCAATTTCATGTTTTTTGTAATTAGATTTATTTCCATACAATTTCTCGTTTTCATACCTCAGATTCAGTTTCAATTATAGATTAAGTTCAGTGACACTCTGCCCCTTCATATATTTTCTATGTACCTCACAAGTCTACGCTCTCTCTAGGTTGACAATTAAATTGTTAGACATCTGTTATAAATTGTTTAATAATTTTCCCCAAAATTTTGGCGCTGTTTCCAGGGAGGTGCTAAAAGGGATCAGAGTTTAGATAGATAGATAGATTACTTTTATATTACACGGCAAGAGAGAGGGGAAAACGGTAAGACGCAAGGATGACTTCACTATGAAATTTCTGAAATTTTCGTGGTGTAACAACCAGACGCATCCACTATAGTGGGGTGCCCCAAAGCCTTGCTGTTCTTTTGTTGTTTCTGCAAGCATGTTTATTTTTATGCAAAGCATTTTCTTTTCTGCAAATGTGAGTTTGTTTTTATGAAAGTTTTCTTTTACAGTTTTGTGGTGTAAAAATTTTGGATTGCTTTCATTTTTGGGATAGCTTTTATTTCATACTAACTTGCTTCTAACTTTGTATATGTTAATTTTTGTTTTGTACATATTTGTGTACACTTTTTATTTTGCTTTTTCACTTGTTTTTATTAACTCATTTCGTAGTCTCTTTTGCATTGTCATGTACTCGTTTTCATTTTTTTGTTTTAAGCATTCCGATTTGATTTTAGTAAAATGTTGAGCATAAGCCTAGAGTAGCTCACTCAGATCCTCGCAAAAGTTGAGATCTCTTCTTCTCAAGAAGAGGAGATCTTGATAGAAATCAAAGATGTAAGAACTCCTGCTGATACAAATAAGGAAGAATCGACATTTGAAGAATCATGCATATTAGAAGGAGAACACCCGTTTGAACTGGAGATTGAAGAAGACGAACAATGGATCTCAGGTGATCATCATGCAATGAGAAGCTGCATCGAACAATAGATCCGAGTAAGTACTAGGTTAGATCAACTTTGTTTTCACTTTTATTTTATTAGTTCATATTTTCAACATTTAATTTTTTATATTATTCTATATTCTAGGTTTAGTTTTTCAAAATTAAAAGATAATTTTGGTTTACTTCTTTTAAATGTATGTTTCCACTAGAAATTTCACTACACCTAAATTATTGTAAATTTCAATTAAAATAGAGTAGGTAGGTTTTAGTTTTTATTTCTAATTTAACAATAGCATGTAAGATATTTTAACTTGCTTCAATGTTTTTAGTTGCTAAAAATTTTCATTTACTACTTTGTTTTTAATTTTATTAGGAATTAAAAAATTTAATTTTAAATCAAAATATATTTATGAAATTTTGATTTTGATTTTTCATTTAATAAAAAAAGTTTAGTCATGCTATAAATGAAAAAAATGCATTAGAAAATAAAACAAATAAAAATAATCAAAATCAAAATCTATATAGTTTTTTACTAAATATAATTTGCATCTAGGAAATATATATATATCATGGTAGTTTTAGTTTTAGTTTTGTAAAAAAGAGATTTTTAGAAATAAATTGTAAAAAAATTATCTAAACCTATAAACAATAAACATTTTAAAATCAAATTATTAAACATTTTAAAACTATAATAATAAAAAAACCTTTAATAAAAATAAAATAATAAGCATTATATATATATATATATATATATATATTCTAGACATTAATATTAACCTTATATATTAAAAACTTAAAAAAAATTAAAATAAAAGGTAAATCTGTGAAGCCTGCGAAAAGAAAATACAGTTGTAAATCTTTTAAGGTTCAGTGCTCCAAACGCCTTGGCCTTTTAGCCGAAAACCTGCAAAAATCCTTTCTTGCAACCTGCAAACATAAAAATACATGAAAAGAAAAAAATAGGACTATGCCTGTACAAAACCTGCAAAGAGACTGCCTTCTACACGTGAGATGCTTCCCTCACACAATCGCCTAGCTTTAGCAGTTAGAAAGAATAGAAAGAATCTGCTTGCGCGATCTCCATGTGCAGGTCAAAAGTATTTGTGCATCTTGTGAGAAAACCTGCACGAGATTGATAAACGATAAATGAAACATCCATATGCAGTGAAGTATGGACTCAATAAGTTCTTAACCGAAACCAATAAGATAGTCAAACAAATCTTGATGCATGAAACGGTCCTGTGCTTAACTTCTAGCCGTGATTTGCTCCTAAAGATCATTTACATTCCATCTTATTAATTATTAGCAGCCAACTGTATCTTCAGTTGAATTCATTAACTCATGCAATCAAACGAATGGATTGAAGAAATACAAATTTGGTGCTAGTAGTTACGGGATTGTGGATATCTCCCTGGCGGTTTTGACTGCTGCTGAGATTCCATTGTCAATAATTATGGACCTTATCGCTCTGCTTCAGTCCTTTCGGTTGCGTTTCGTTTCCCACGGTATGAGATCTGGGGGATGTATCTTCGTTTGCCAAGAGGTATTTACCCAACACCTGGCATTGACCAGATCCTTTACTTATTTCATTTTGCTTCATATAACCTAACTTAACCCCTTCCAATACCGCCCTAACTGAATGTCCATTCATAAAGCTCTCTAACTCGGACCCTTCCGCCAATAAGTCTCCTACAGGGTGGCGTTCAGTTTCTTTGGTTGTGGTTTTGTTGAACAAAGTATAAGGATTTCTCATACCTAACAAGACCTGAACTGACAGCTAAACCCGTAGTTAAGCCCGTGTCCTTTTGGCGCCGCAACCTGCACTCAAATTAATGAATACCAGCCATATCGATCACCCGAATGGGAGCCATTTCTGCACGACTTCTGCGTTATCTCAGTAGGCACAATGCTACACGTATGTTGCCTGGATTTAATTTCTTTAATTTTCATGATCGTTATACCCATCTCCATTTTCATACAGGAGCTACAACTCAGATTTCTTTGTTTCGATTATTTTAGGGAATCCATAAGTTGCAGCGAAAACAGGTGGAAATAGCTAGGAAAGGGCAGATCATGAATATTGTATGCCATCAAACTTGTGTGCTCGCGCATTCGTTGCAGTTAATACGCGACCGTCTCAGATGCTCAAGAATCTTGATAGCAATATGAAAAACCCAACGCAAGTAATGTGGGGTAACAAACTAGGGTTTTGGTTGTTCTCGTTACAGATGGTTCACTACCAATATCCCTTGGAATATTGTAGAGCAAGGGAAAGTATTTCGAGGATTAAAATTTTTTTCTTCGAGTTTGCCTTCACATTTCTTATCATCACATCCATGGCAACCAAGTTGGTGGAGTACATGCCCTACAAGTTAAATACGAGCACGACGTTAAGTTTCTCGAAGGTGATTGGGCAGTCAATTCTGTGACATACAAGTGACTCACATTATTCTGACGTCATACGTAAACCATACTTCTATAGTGATGCATTTCATAAGCTACGGTGGGAAAGGGAAGCTCGCAGCATTGGTCTCCGAGGACGTGGTTCCAGATCCGCAGCATCTTTGCTCAGATTGTGCCGATGCACTGCAAAAAAAATGAAAGAAGTTGTCCATAAATAGTATGTCATCCTTATTGCTTGGGGAGTCCTAGCGCTTGAAATACAGTATATTTTTTAATCTGACAAAAATTGTTTAAATTTTCAGCTATCCTGTATATTTTTTTTAATCTCCCAAACACCTAAATCAATGAGAAACCTGCAAATCACCTCAGAGACAGCGTATTCATGGTATGCTAAGCTCTGTAAAATGATGGAATAGCCTGACCATTAGAAAAATAGACTCCATATATACAATTTTCAAGTTTTGTTTGAGCCAGTTAAATTTGAAATCGAACAGATATTGAATCATCCCCCCCCCCCAAAAAAAACAAACAGAAGCTTTTGTTCAGCATTCATCTCTTTGAATCCTCTCATAATTTACAACAGCAGGAAGATACAATGATCTGTAGCTCCTCACGGCAGCAACCGCCTTTATTGCTCGACCTTAATCTGGCCCCGGCCGCTAACGATGTCGACTAACTCATCGGACAAATTTGTAAATCTCACAGGGCAGAAAGCTAGGGTTTGAATCAACTATTCTTTAAACTAACCTGAGACGTGAGGTAAGCTTTGTCTATGCGCTATGTAACCTAACCAAGGGATTTTTGCGTCCTTTCACAAAGTTCTCCTCTTCATTTCATGTACAGTGTTGCGTCCTATTTATATGTAAAAGTTTTCAGAGATTTTACAGGAGACAGTTTCTTCTATATATATATATATATCTACATTATTATCTGATTATTTGTTCATGACATGTATTTTTTTTTATTCAACGGAGTCCGGACTGAACAAAGTTACATCATGAATTTGATTGATTATTTGAGTTTTTGTGTTTCCAACAACTAGATAAAATAAAGCCATTTCAACATTTAATTATGCTCATCGCAATCGAGGTAAACTTGTTTACCTTCTCTGATTTACAATACGTCAATTTCAAAATGAAGAAATGCATTCTATATATTACACATCCATGATATAAACCGTAACTTATCTAAAGTTTAAAAATACACTTTAGTATTTTAAAAGGTATTCATTTAAAGTAATGAAAATCATGGATAAATATAAAGGAGATATTAAAGTCACTTATACCATAACTTTGAAGTTTGAGTTACTAAAAGCGTTAATTACAATGATAAGTTCAAGCTAAGGTTTTATAAACATGGTTTTGTAAAGATCATTTATGAGTATGAGTTAGTAACATGGTTTTCTAAAGATCTTTTATGAGTATGAGTTAGTGATATTGATGTTGAGGTTTTTTTTGGGATAAGTAATCTCTCTAAAACACATCAACTTATAAATAATGTTTGATATCAAACTAAAACATGCCCAAAGGATTGAAAGAAAAATAAATAAACACTTTACACAACTAAAATATTTTATTTATGTACATACATTTTCATATGAGAAATTTGAAATATCAACAAAGTTTTCATAATTAATGAACCATAATCCTTTTTTATTAAATTTGCTCACACATCTTTATACATAGTAATAATAAGATTATGATTATATATAATAAGCCTTATACTTTGTAATTAAGAAGAGACTTCATTGAATTAGTTTGTTATGCCAAAGAATGGGAAAAACAAGATATAATAGGTCACTCAAAATAAGAGTTTGAAGGTGTGGTTATGAACCTCGCATGAAAAACCATAAAAAACATCAACTTATGGAAAACTCAAAGCCAAAACTTCGGAAAGAAAATGACGACCATATCATATTCCATGAAAGAAATGAGAAGTGGAGGAAAACCAAAATATAAGGAAGAAGATAGTCAAACCAATATTCAAATCAAGTGAGGAAAACTAAAACAAAACCAAAAGCTAAATATTTACAAAATTCTAATGGGGACCCCTTTATTCTCTATAAAATCAAGGGGAGTTGTTAGGGTGCCAACACGTTTTTATAGGGATTTTTCTTTAGCCAGAGTGTTGATGTAATTGTAACTTCGGAATGTATTCACTTGTATATCTTATGTATTATACCCTGATGTTTATTCTGGGATGTGTTTGTAATAAAATTGAGTCATGTCATGCCCCGATGTTCCGACCGAGAGTTTCTATAATGTGAACAAGTCATGTCAAGTAATTGTGGGTAACCCTCATATTTGTCAAGGGTTAAAGTCCCCACAGTTGTGGGGCCCTACGGTTATTAGACTATCCTAGAGAAGTCGACCCTAGGTGAGTCATTGTAAGTCGAGGCAATAGTCCCCATCGTTGTGTTAAGGATAACCCTCCTTGTTGGTTGGAGGAGGCAAAGTCCCCACAAGTTGTGGGGCACTAGGGTTATTAGACACTCCTAGAGATGTCGGCTCTAGTAAGCAATTGTTAAGTGAGGCCGACATGTTGGAGTTGGTTTTGTTAAATTTTCATATGCTTAGCTAAGACATCAGTATTTCATTTCATTTTCATGACAAAAGCATATAAACAGGATCACTGAAAGATAGACAAGCACAACCATAAAAAAGAACACAAAGATTTATCCTGGGAAAACCCTAAAGGGAAAAACCGAGCAAAAGCTTCCTCAATATAGATGCCCCAAAAGATAAAAGATAAAACCAGCAAGAATATCAAAGCCTGATCCTCCTCCTTCTCCAGCTACTTCTCTTCTCCACTAATGCGCTACACAAGTGAGAGTGTGTCTCACAAATGAGGAGCACTACACCTCTATTTATATTCATCCGTTCACTTAAGTTAACTCATTTGACATGGAGGCTCGAGTTAAATCATGTAGGCTCGAGTTACACATGTAGGCTCAAGTAACCACAATGGGGTGCTGATGACCCACCTTTACAATTAGAGGGGACTACCTCATGACTCTTATTAGTTCTTCCGATTAGGATCATCGAGGTACAATGTAATACAAGTGGTTCTCCCGGTAGGATCATCGGGGACCACAAAAAGATACATATAGAATATTCTTCGAAGTTACAATATTTCAACACTCCCCCTTAACAAGAAGGGTATTCTACAGCAACATCAACAACAACAAGAGTAGATATAGGGGACATCATCAACATCAGCAGGGTAACACATCTATAAATCATTGGAAGCTTTTCAACTTCATGTAGTCTTCATCTTCAATATTCAGTCTTCATCATCAGCAACATCTTCAGTCTTTGATTAGCAACATCTTCAACATTTTGATCTTTCAATTAGCAATGACATCTTCAGCACTTGGACCTTTCGATCAGCAACATCTTCAGCACTTTGACTGTTCGACCAGCAACAACATCTTCAGCATTTTGACCTTTCACTCAGCAACATATTCAGCACTTTGACTTTTCGATCAGCAACAACATCTTTAGCATTTTTGTCCTTTCGATCAGCAACATCTTCATCATTTTTAACTTTTCGATCAGCAACAACATCTTCAGTACTTTGATCTCTCGATCAGCAATATCATCATCAACATTTTTTCCTTTCGATCAGCAGCAACATCATCATCATCATATTCTGATCTGTCGATCATAATCATCATCACATTCTGATCTTTCGATCAGAAACATCATCATCATACTCTGATCTTTCGATCAGAAACATCATCATCATACTCTAATCTTTCGATTAGAAACATCATAATCATAGTGTGTCATCATCATACTCTGATCTTTAGATCAGTACATCATCATCATCATACTCTGATCTTTCGATCAGTACGTCATCATCATCATCAGCAACAACCTGTAATCCACAACTCAAAGACAGAAAGTCTTTGGATCATTTTTGGACTTAAAGTCCAGGGATGATACAATCCCACCACATTCTCGACAACCGAAGTTACCGGATTGATTATGGGAGAATCACTCCCTATCACTTTAGGACTTGAGTCCAAGGATGATGCAATCCTTACCACATTCTCAACGACCGAAGTCACCGGATACAATTACGAGATAATCACTCCCTATCACTTTAGGACTTGAGTCTAAGGATGATGCAATCCTACCACATTCTCGACGACCGAAGTCACCAGATACAATTACGGGATAATCACTCCCTATCACTTTAGGACTTGAGTCCAAGGATGATGCAATCCTACCACATTCTCGACGACCGAAGTTACCGGATAAAATTATGGGATAATCACTCCCTATCACTTTAGGACTTACTTCCAAGGATGATGCAATCCCTCTTCATTCTCTAAGACCGAGGTCTCCGAATCTATTATGGACATATGTCCCGGGATGATACAATCCCTCTTCATTCTCGAAGACCGAGGTCTCTGGATCACTTTAGGGAAAGTGCCTAGGGATGATACAATCCCACCACATTCTCGAGGACCGAGGTCACCGGATCTATTATGGATAGATGTCCCGGGATGATACAATCCCTCTTCATTCTCGAGGACCGAGGTATTCTGATCACTTTAGGGAAAATGCCCAGGGATGATACAATCCCACTGCAACATCACTACTCCCCCTTTCGAGGAAGGCCTTTCCGAACAACACCAAGCTTGTCTTGAAAGTGTTCAAACTCTACTTGAGGCAGAGGCTTCATCAGTATATCATCATCCAAACCATCATCATCTACATCTTCACTATCTGAATACTGATCTATCACCATCTATATCTCCAGTATGCGAATACTAAAAGCATCATAATCTATATCTTCAGTATGGGAATACTGAAACATCATCATCTCTATATACAGTATAGAAATACTAAATCACTATCATATGCATCTACAGTATCATCATCTTCATCTTATCTTGTATGTAGAAATATCGGATTTCTATGTGTTACATCGGAACACAGGGTTCTTTGTCATCACAACTGTGGTTATCATATAGAATCATTGTTGTGTCCATCTTCAGGTCAAAGAGACCTGATATCAGCTTTTGAAGCCATATGGCTTCACAACTTAGTAGAGCAATTTGCTATGTATTCTGCTTCAACCGTGCTAAGAGAAACACTGGACTGTTTTCTGCTAAACCATGAACTCATAGCAGACCTCAAACAAAAGCATATACCTGATGTGCTTTTCCTGTCTGAGATACTTCCAACCCAATCTGCATCTGTGTAGCCATACAATCTATAGTCATGGCTACCATCATAGTATAGACCAAAGTCTATAGTCCCTTTCAGATATCTCATCACATGTTTTGCAGCTACTAGGTGAACCCGTCTTGGTTGAACAAGATATTGACTTAAGGTGTTCACAGCAAAACAAATGTCTGGCCTGGTATTTGTTAAGTACATCAATGACCCAATGATCTATCTGTAGTGAGTCACATACACTAACTCTAACGAGTCATTGGCTAACAGCTTCAGGTTGGAGTCCATGGGTGTGGCCATGACTTTGCATTTCAACATATTGAATCTCTTCAATATCTCTACCACATACTTTCCCTGGTTGAGAAAGATTCCTTCTGAACTTTGCCATACTTCCAGACCTACGAAATAATGCATTAACCCAAGGTCTTTCATCTCAAATTCTTCTGCTAGTTTCTTCTTACTTTCCATGATCTATTTCTCATTCTTTGTCAAGAATAAGTCATCCACATATAGTAATAGAATGACAGGTACATCTTCTACAACCTTGTAGGAAAGGTTAGGATCGACTTTACTCTTGGCAAAGCCCATGCTCATCAGGAAACTATCTATTCTTCCATACCAAGCTCTGGGAGCTTGCTTCAAGCCATAGAAGGCCTTCTTCAACTTGCATACTTGATTCCTTCTGTCTTCAACTTCAAATCCTTGTGACTATTCGATGTAAAACTCTTCCTCAACCATACCATTAAGGAAGGCTTGTCTTTACTTCATCATGGAAGAAACTACCATGATAGTTTTGAAGGAAGTGTACCTTACTTCCTGGAGTAAGTGTCCCTTCAGAATTAATTCCCTCTTTCTGATAGAAACCTCTAGCCACAACTCTTACCTTACTTCTATCAGAAACATATCTTATCTTGCAACTCCATTTGGAAAATACCACATTCTTGCTTTCTGGTTTGAGTACTATATCCCAAACATCATTCTAGTATCATAACATCTTCTATGAGTTTGTCTTCTCAGGTCATCAACATATCCTAGTCTTGTGCATTCAACCTTGAAGGTTGGAACCCACTTTACTCTTGGTAAAGTCTCGATCCATCACAAAGCTATCCATAATGTCATACCATGTCGAACTCAGATATAATTTTATGTATTCACTCCCCCTGAAGTGGAGTATCATCTTCCCTCTTCATTCTATACAGGTGGTTCTATGCTTGATATATACTGGTCAATAGAGTATGTCATGTCATAGTCTATTCTTTCAGGGGAGAATCACAAACCTTGCTTTGAACACTTGTTCCATCATATCATATACATCATTCCCCATGATCAACTGTTATTCTTTGATCATAGCTTCTTTCAGAGCATTCTTTTCTTCATCTTGAGTTATCTCTTGTACCCATGGTGGTCTTCATCCTTCAAGGTGGATCTACCACTCTCTGAAGCTCTTTCTTCCGTCATGGTGTCTCTGACCCTGGGAGCTTCAAATTCATGTTTATTGGAGTGAACCTTGAATTGTCATCACTTGTTCTTCGGAACAAGTCTCATCCTTTGTTTCTTGTAGGATGTTGTTCATGACCTTTCCTACAATTCAAATGCACCAGTTGCATGGTTATAACTATTTCATAAAACATATGCATAATGACAAATTCTTATGCATCATGCAACTGTTTAGTCAATACAACATTCATCCATATCTCACATAAACTTTCTATATTCCTTCCATCTCCACCATGACATTATTGAGATTGTGCACTAATCCAATATGTCAGCAAAGAGGTTTGATAAGTAGCAATGGAGAATTGTATAGCACCATGAGATACTTACCCATCACATGCATATTAGTAGTATGCAGTCATTAATGCAAACAATCTATCATGCATAACACATCAACTGAATGTAATCAAATGTATAACAAAACAATATCATGAAATGGCAATTGAATACTTATCTTTATTTGTTTCATGGGTATGCTCCTTCTTGAGTATTCAGCTTCATCGTATTCTTCATTCATGATAGAATCATTTCTTATCCAAATGTTGAGGTGGATAAGAGGTTCTTCAAGAGTTGAGATCTTCATATTCCTCATTGATTGAGGGATCTTCTTTGGAAGATGAGAGTTTGATATTCAGAGACGAGCTTCTTCTTTTTCCCAAAGTCTGCTGAAAGTAATCACTTTCTTCTGGAACACATTCCTTGAATGAAAAATTCCATGATCCTGGGAGGCCATTCAAGGTGGCCATCACCACTTCTGCATTCTTCACTTCTTCTTTCCCCGCTTGAAGTTGTTCTTTGATTTGAGAGATCCTTATGACTGCATGGTCTTTGCATTCTGGATCTTCACATTCTTCAGCTGGTTTCTTAAGGTCATATTCCGATCTATGTTCTTCCCTTAAAATGGCTTGGTCAAGGAATCAAACCTCATCGATGTATTTAGGGAAGACACTTGTAGTACAAGTTGATTCGTGACTGAATCATCAATGATCTTCTGGGCTTTGACCAAGTTCTTCTTGTGAAAAAGGCTTCTAGCCTCATCTCCCTCTGAAACTAGAACCTCTATGCTCATGTAGGTGTCCAATCCATTTTCTTCAGAGAGATCATATACTTCTAGACTTTGGAATTTGTCAAATTCACCAAGATTATCATCAAGCTGATGTGATAGATCACTTTGAAATGTGAACCTCAAATGAACATGGCAAAGGATTAGATATTACCGATTTGAGGTGTCCGTCCTGGTTTCGGAGCTAGCTGATCTAGGGTTTGTCACACAAAACCTAATTTAAAAACTTGGAATCTTTCAGATCTGATTGGATAGAAAGATATATTTCTTCAAATGGAGCTGTCCAATGTACTCCATTTCTGAAAACAGTGGAGGGAAGCTCCCGGAACAGGAAGCCCTAATTTTCCAATTTCGTCTGCTGAAATTCCTGTTACTGTTTCTATGATATCTCCAAAATTTCTGCTCCTCTATGTCTGAAATTTTTTACTGAGGTAACCTCATATGTCCCTGATACAAAACAATAGGTTTCATTAGAATTGGTTTCACCATTTTGGATTTATGATCCTTTTCCCAAGGTGACCTGTTACAGGACTATTCAGAACAACGAAGTTGTACAGAATGCCACGTGTCACTGGTTCATATTCTGAGTCTGATATTCATACCACCAAAATTAAATCCCGTTCCATTTCTGGAACATCTTCAGGAATTCCATTTGGACCTCTGTAGCCCAATATATTGCCATTCTCCCCAGGTGTCCTGTTTAGGGATGAATTCTGGAAGAGGCTGGAACCCTAACTTGGAGAGAAAATATCTCCTGGAATACAGAAAATATAAGGATGAATTTTGGACACAGTGTTCATCAGGATTTTTTATTTGGCCCCTGCAATTTGTAGCTCCTGATACTTCTCCAATCTCGGAATATAGCGAATTTACCAAAACGTAGCAGTTTTAGTATTTAGGGTTTTTCTAGCTCGGAGTCAAACTAGCGTTTGACTTTCCCGGAGTTTCACCCAACCAAATTTCTTAATCCAGGTCTCTAAACTTCAGTTTTGATGAGGAGAAAAATCCTATGCTGGTCTCACTCAAAAATTATTCTTCTGTAGAAATCCCTAATGTCCACATCGAAAACTGAAAATGCTTGGAATCGAATTCCGCTTCGATAGAAAGATGTGCCCTTCAATGGAGAGTCATCCTAGCATACTTTTGCTGATGGATTGTGGAGAGAGACCCAAAAAGTAAGAAGCCATAGCTTCTGCAGCTACACAATGTCTTCTTTTTAGGTTAGCTCTGATACCATGTTAAATTTTCATATGCTTAGCTAAGACATCAGTATTTCATTTCATTTTCATGACAAAAGCATATAAATAGGATCACTGAAAGATAGACAAGCACAACCATAAAAAATAACACAAAGACTTATCCTGGGAAAAACCCAGCAAAAGCTTCCTCAATATAGATGCCCCAAAATATAAAAGATAAAACCAGCAATAAGATCAAAGCCTGATCCTCCTCCTTCTCCAACTACTTCTCTTCTCCACTAATGCACTACACAAGTGAGAGTGTGTGTCACAAATGAGGAGTACTACACCTCTATTTATATTCATCCGTTCACTTAAGTTAACTCATTTGACATGTAGGCTTGAGTTAAATCATGTAGGCTCGAGTTACACATGTAGGCTCAAGTAACCACACTGGGGTGTTGATGACCCACCTTTACAATTAGAGGGGACTACCTCATGACTCTTATTAGTTCTTCCGATTAGGATCATCGGGGTACAATGTAATACAAGTGGTTCTCCCAGTAGGATCATCGGGGACCACAAAAAGATACATATAGAATATTCTTCGAAGTTACAATATTTCAACAGGTTTCAAGTGAACAAAAGAATATAAATAGAGAGTGAGCCTCTCTATTTTTCACACACACACTCACTCATTGGGGCGCATGAGTGAGAGAGGAGAAGCTCTCTCAATGTGAGAGAGAGAACAAGTTGTGGAGATCATCTTTTCTATTTTCAGGTTTTACTGCTACCATTGGTGCTCATTCTATCTCTAAGGAAGTTGCATGGTTTTCTCCTTTATGGTTTTCCCAAATAAAATTATTTGTGTCTCTTGTCTCTTGTGTTGATTGTTGTGCATGTTATTCTCTTAGTTAAAGATCCTAAGATAATGCTAGCTTGAATGATAAAAATCTAACATGGTATTGGAGCAATCCTGAGAAGAAGACATTGTGTAGCTGCAGAAGGTAGGGATTCTTACTATTTGGGTCTCTCTCCACAATACATTAGCAAAATAATGCGAGCTGACTCTCCATTGAAGGGCGCATCTTTCTGTTGAAGCGGAATTCGATTCTGAGCATTTTTAGTTTTCGGTGCGGGAAATTAGGGCTTTCTATAGAAGAGGAATTTTTGAGTGAGCCCAGCATAGGATTTATCTCCTCATCAAAATCAAAGTTTAGAGACTTCTTTCAAGATTTTTGGTTGGGTAAAACTTCGGGAAAGTCAAACCCTAGTTTGACCCCAAGCTGGAAAAACCCTAAAATACTAAAACTGATAATTTTTGGTACGTTCACTATATCTTGGGATTGGAGAAGGATTAGGAACTGAAGATTCCATAGGCAGAAGAAAACATCCCGATTTATAGTGTGTCCAAAATTCATCCTCATATTCACTATATTCTAGGAGATATGATCCCTCCAAGTTAGGGTTCCAGCCTCTTCCAGGATTCATCCCTAAATAGGACACCTGGGGAGAATTGGTATATCTTAGGATACAAAGGTCCAGATGAAATTTTTGAAGATGTTCCAAAAAGGGCACAGATAGTAATTTTCGTGGTCTGATATTTAGATCCAAAAGATAAAACAGTGAGACATGGTAGTCCATACAACTTCCCTATTATAAAAAGTCCTATAATAGGTCACCTTGGGAAAATGATCATAAGTCCCAATTGGGGAAACCAATTCTGATGAAACCTATGGTGTTGGAACAGGGACATGCGAGGATACCACATTCTGAATTTCTAGACACATGGGAGTAGTAATGTCAAAGATACCGCAGAAACAGTATCATGAATTTCTACAAAAAAAATTGGTAAACTAGGGCTTCCTGTTCTGGGAGCTTCCCTCCACTGTCTTTAGAAAAGGAGTACATTGGACAGCTCACCTTGAAGAGATATATCTTTATATCTAATCATATTTGAAAGATTCCAAGTTTTGAAAATTAGGGTTTCTCTTACAAACCCTACATTAGCCAGCTCCGAAACCAGGACAACCACCTCAAATCGTTAAGATCTAATCTTTTGCTATTTTCATTTGACGTTCTCATTTAAAAGTGATCTATCACATGAGCTTTATGACAAGCTTGGTGAAGTTGACAAATTCCAAGCCTGGAAGTATATGATATCTCTAAATAAATGAATTGGACACCTACATCAGTAGATAGGTTCTAGTTCCAAAAGGAGATGAGGCTAAAAGCCTTACACAAGAAGAACTTGGTCAAGGCCAAGAAGATCATTGCCGATTCAATCACGGATCAACTTGTACCACAAGTGTATTCCCTAAAGAAACCAAAGATATTTGATTCCTTGACCAAGCTATTTGAAGGGAAGAACATAAATTGGAATATGACCTTAAGAAACCAGTTGAAGAATGTGAAGATCCAGAATGCAGAGACCATATAGTCATACATTACAAGGGTCTCTCAAATCAAAGAACAACTTGAAGAAAAAGTGGAGAATGAAGAAGTGGTGATAGCCACCTTGAATGGCCTCCCAGGATCATGGGATTCATTCATGCGAGGAATTTGTTCCAGAAGGAAGTGATTACTTTCAGAAGAATTTGGGAAGAGCACACACAAGAAGAAGAAGCTCGACTCATAATAAGAGAAGAGAAGATGAGAGCAACTAAAGTTCAAGCTCTCACCATCCAAAGAAGATACCTCAAGCGATGAGGAATATGATGAACTCAACTCTTGAATAACATCTTATCCATCTCATCATTTGGATAAGAAATGATGCTATTATGAATATGATGAAGCTGAAGGATCAAGAAGGAGTCTACCTACGAAACAAATAAAGATAAGTATTCAATTGTCATTTCATGATATTGTTTTTGTTATGCATTTGTTTATATTCAGTTGATGTGTTATGCATGATAGAATGTCTCCATTAATGGTAGTATACTACTAATATGCATGTGATAGGTAAGTAGTGCATGGTTCTATACAACCCTCCATTGCTACTTATCTAGAATGAAACCTCTTTGCTGACATATTGGATTAGTGCACAATATCAATGTTGTCTTGGTAGAGATGGAAGGCATCTAGAAAGTTTCCATGAGATATGGATGAATGTTGTATTGGCTAAATAGTTGCATGATCATGTATTTATGCATAATAATTTTCCATTATGAATATGCCTTATGAAATGTTTCTAACCATACGAATGCATTTGACTTGTAGGAAATATTGCAAACATAATCACCTACAAGCAAAGAAGGACGAGACTTGTTCCAAAGAACAAGTGATGACAATTCAAGATGAAGAATAATAAGACGAATGCAGTGACATCATTGATGAAGAACCTTCTAGCCATGAAGAAGTAACCAAGAAGAAAGGGAAGACCATTTTAAGAAGAATGATGTCTAGGATTTAGTATCGATACATGAAGGGAAGTTCGTAGTTCCATCATGCAGTAGATGGAAATGTCGTGGGATACAAGGAAAGATTTGTAGCATGAGGCTTATCATGAAAAGAAGGCATAGACTACGAAGAGACATTTGCAGCCAGTGGGAGTTAAGAAACATGATAGGAAGAATCATGTGTGCAAATGAAGGAAGGCCTTATACGAGTTCAGAAGACACCCATGGGATAACAAATACATGATGAGCTTGATGAAGATATTAACCTTTGCTACAAGGTTGAAGATGAAAGCCTATAGAGGATGACAAGCTCACAGATGGGTGGAAGAAGAACTTTCAAAAAAGTTCAAGATAGAGGCTCTAGGTATCCAATGATCCTATATGGATACATAGAATATTAGTAGCAGAGGAAGATACTTATCACTTCGGTACAGAATGTTTCAGTGCATAGAGGATGAAAGATAGAGGGAGAATGATGCTTCACTTCAGAGGGAGTGACTGCAGAATATCATGAGGTTTGACATGGTACAATATCATGGATAGATTACTAATGAATCTAGGATTTATTGAGAGTAAAGAGGATTCCAACCTTTACTTCAAGGTTGAAGGCGAAAGACCAGTGATGCTCCTGTTATATGTCGATGACTTGTTCCTAACAGAAAAGAGGAACTTATTAAATTTGCAAGAAGGAGACTTACTGCTGAGTTTGAGATGAAGGACTTGAGGATGACGCACTACGTTCTAGGCATGGAGGTGTGGACAAGGGAAGTATGCAGTAGAGATCCTGAAGAGTTTCAGGATAATGGACTACAAAGCCATGACCACACCTATGGCATCGAACCTGAATCTATTGAGTGTTGCTTCATCAGAGTTGGTTGATGCCACAATGTATCATCAAATGATTTATTCCTTGATGTACCCGACAAATACGAGACCAAATATTTGCTTTGTTGTGAACACATTGAGACATGTTCACCTGATGGTTGAAAAGCATGCAGTGAGGTACCTAAAGGGTACAGTTGATTATGGGCTCAAGTATGAGGTGAATCAAAAGATTAACCTAGAAGGTTATGTGGATTTGTATTGGGTAGGTAGTGCCATTGATAGGAAGATAACTTCGAAGTGCTACTTCAGTATGATATCAAATATCACTATATTAGGGATATGGTGTAGAGAGGAGCAGTGAAGCTCTAGTATGTTGCAATAGATGAACAGATAGCCGATGTGTTGACAAAGCCATTGGCCAGAGTGAAGTTTGAATACTTCAGGGAGAAGCTTGGTGTTCTCCAGATCGAGGTTCCCTCCAAAGGGAAATGATTAGACCTAGAGCCATTCTAACATGGTGAAAGGATTAGGCTCCTTCCATGGTTAGATGTAAGGGCTAAGCCATTCTATCATGGTGAGAGGATTGGTTCCTTCCATGTCAGATGTGAGTGCTGAGCCATTCTGATGTGACTGTAGAATTGGTTCCTACATGATCTGATATAAGTTCTGAATTCCATTCTTGGAATGGAGGCACCTGGTCAGTTGCCAGGAATAGTCAGCTTGGTGTTGAGTTTCCATTCTCTAGGATAATGGAGGCACCTGGTCAGTTACCAGGAATACTCAGTCTGGGACTGAGGGCCATTCTAATATGATTGTAAGATGTAGTATTACATGATCAAATGTGAGCACATGGCCATTCTGATGTGATTGAGGGATGTGTTCCAACTTGATCAGATATAAGGGCTAATGCCATTCTCTGGGAGAATGGAGGAACCTGGTTAGTTATAAGGAATCCTTAGTCTGGGACTGAGATCACTTCTGATGCGGTGTTTTTGAACATGGTCGGATGTAAGTGTAGAGCCCTTTTGATGTGGTGTTTTTGAACATGGTTGGATGTAAGTGAAAATCCCTTTCAATGCGGTGTTTTCGAACATGGTAGGATGTAACTGCAGAGCCCTTCCGATGCGGTGTGTTTGCACATGGTCAGATATAAGTGCTGAGCCATTCTGGTGCAATGTGTTTACACATGGTCAGATGTGAGTGCTTGGCCTTTTTAACAAGATAAGGTCAGATGGGAGTGCTGGGCGTTCCTTTTTGACAAGATGAGTTCAGATGTAAGAGCTGAGCAGGCCATTCTGACTTAGGGTCACATTTAAGCACTGAAGAACTACATGAAGGGTAGTCCTACAACCAACATGAAAAAGGGATGGCTCTATAAAACTGCTTGTGATGAGAAGAATGAAGATATAGCACCATTTGATTGAGATAGCAAAAGCAGTAATGATGATGATGATTCAGTGATGATCCAGCTTTGATGATGATCTAGATCAAGTGATGATCCAGACTTGATGATGATCCAGCAGAGATGATCCAGATCAAGTGATGATCCAGACTTGATGATGATCTAGTAGTGACAATCCCAATCAAGTGATGATCTAGACTTGATGATGATCCAACAGTGACAATCTAGATCAAGTGATGATCCAGACTTGATGATGATCTAGCAGTGACGAGCTAGATCAAGTGATGATCCTAACTTGATGATGATCTAGTAGTGACGATCTAGATAAAGTGATGATCTAGACTTGATGATGATCCAGCAGTGACGATCCAGATCAAGTGATGATCTAGACTTGATGATGATCTAATAGAGATGATGATCCAGATCGAGTGATGATCTAGATCTAGATGAAGATGAAGATGACCTGAAGATGAAGATGACAAGAACTCGATGATGATCCATATGATACATAGAAGAAGACTTGTGCTAATAAATTGTGTCGAGAGAATACCTTCCTAGTTAAGAGGGAGTGTTGATGTAATTGTAACTTCGGAATGTATTCACTTGTATATCTTATGTATTATACCCCGATGTTTATTCTGAGATGTGTTTGTAATGTAATTGAGCCATGTCATGCCCCGATGTTCCGATCAAGAGTTTCTATAATGTGAACAAGTCATGTCAAGTCATTGTGGGTAACCCTCCTATTTGTCAAGGGTTAAAGTCCCCGCTATTGTGGGGCCCTAGGGTTATTAGACTATCCTAGAGAAGTTGACCCTAGGTGAGTCATTGTAAGTCGGGGCAATAGTCCCCACCATTTTGTTAAGGATAACCCTCCTTGTTGGTTGGAGGAGGCAAAGTCCCCACAAGTTGTGGGGCACTAGGGTTATTAGACACTCCTAGAGATTTCGGCTCTAGTAAGTAATTGTTAAGTGAGGTGACATGTTGGAGTGGGTTTCAAGTGAATGAAAGAATATAAATAGTGTAACTTCCCTGACCCTCTAATTGGCGAAGAGGACACTACTAACACCAAACATACGGGCAAACAGCCCCATGACATGAACAACCATATAATGCTGAAATGGAAAGCTTAAACATAATACATACTAAGATGCATAACCCTTCATATACAGAGCAGAAGAAAACATACATTCATTCAAGCATGCCATAGGTTCATCAATCATTAATTGGTAAATATAATTGCAGAAGTAAAATGGACATGAATACTCATCTGATAAGAACTCATCCTGCAACAAGCTACATCGTTGCAATGTTCCACCCAACCATAGGCTAGTGTGCTCATCAATATCTCAGCAACACTAACACCCCCAAGATGGGCATGATTCCTCAAGGAATAAGGGTCAAGCAGGCTTACACATAGCCAAGGTACACCAATCAGCCAATCCCACACACTAGGGTTTGTCAGGCTGTCAAGGAGCTAGGAAATGATAAATCCTAAGCGAGTGGCCTCAAACACCAGTTTTCTCAAGCATACCCAACCTCTAATCCTACTCTCAATAGTCTGAAGACCAACCACTGAACACCACAAGGTGACAAACCCAAACAAAAGGATGAACATGGCTCAAGACCTCAAGACAACTCAGAGTTGTTCTTGGCCCTAGTGTGGCCAAAAAAACTCAGCAGCAACCCCAAAAAGGTTCTTGTATACACAGCAACCCAACCCAGGTTAAATCTATAGTCCCAACTTCATAATGAAACAATGGCAACAATCCATAGTCCGCAATGGATAAGAAACCAAACTCCCCACATGGACAGGGGAAACATAGACACATAGCAAAACCCCAAAAGGATGTTTGCACATGCAGCAACCCAACCAGGGATAGATCAACAACTCAATCCCATAAAGAAACAACGGGAAAAACACATAGTCTGCAGATGGGGAAGGAACCGATCCTTAATCTGTACATGAGGGGAAAAAGACACAACCCAAAACAAAATGTGGAAGAAACACACAGAAGAAACCCATAGCATGGGTCACTATGAACAACAGACCACTCCACGATCTAGACACACCAACAACGTTGGACAACAATGGTCCGTTCCCCATGATGAAGCCAATGCACCCTTCACAATCAGCAATGGTGGAGTAAATAGAATGCCACACAGTCTGGAAATGGTAGAAGATACAAATTTCCTATGTGAACAAGAGGAAGACATATCACTCAGAAAACACAAAAAAACACCCCATAGTGAATAATCCTAGCAACGATTTACAGTCCGACAATGGAAGGGTCAAAACACAGACTTTCTGTCTAAATGAGAGGAAGAATGTTTCTCCAATTTACAAGGTGGTGTTTGAAGGAATGGTGAACCCCCATCAAATAATTGCGGCTCCCTTTTAGCTTCACTCAGCATGAGGGAAATGAACAGACTCCCAATCCGGTTAGTGAGCAGGCCATAAAGAGGCACGTCGTGGAGAGAGTGCAGGCGTGAGCGTGGTGGTGGTTTTCCCTACCAGCAAATATATGCCCCCCCAACTAACAATAGAAAAACAGGGTGGTCGACACATGGATTTTCCCCATGGGTCCAGGTTTAGCAATCCCCCCCCTTACCCTTGCGAATCCTCCCCTTTTCATTTAACGTTGCACCGTCGTAGCTGGCTGTAGGTTTAATTAAATTGTTGTGCATATTTACATGATTCCAAAACTATAATGTGTCGGATATCATGATATACCATCGACAACGATCCCTATTGCCGAAACATAACACAACTGAATCGATGGTGGGGATTTTTCCTTTAGCTCCTCACCATGATTAATTACAAAATATACATCATGTACCCTTTAATTTAAATGGGGTCAAAACTAGGGTATTACAATCCCCTCCCCCTTGGAATAACACCGTCCTCGGTGTTCCAATACATATACAATTTGCACATCAAAATTTCAAAATTTTTATAAACCTGTCCCATGCTCAATTATTTACTCTTAACGTTCAAGACCAAGCCCCATGGATTCCATGAGTTTCTCCTACTGGTTCTCAGCTCTTAGCTTATCCTGAAGCATAGGAGCTTTGTGGCTACTTCCCTCTTTATGTTCCCTCACTGGATAGTGCCGGCATAAATGATGTCCTCCGCATTCCCAGCATTTTGCTGGCTGCTTCATCCTTACCTGCTCAATTTCCTTTGAGTCTTCATGCCTGGATCATTTCTTAATGGATCTCTTGGACGAATGTCCCCTCATTGATCCACCTTCCTTTCCTTTGTCGATTGCTCCCAGAAGGATTTTCACCTCCCTTTGCAAGCCAATAGAGTCTTGCAAAATTTGGAGATTCATTTCATTCTTCCTTTTCTGTATCTTGAGCATCTCTCCAAGATTCTCTTTGGTCCTGGAAATTGTTTAAAGGAGACTTCCAGCCAAGTCCAACAACTTTTGGTCTGCTTCCATGATCAATGTGCACCACTAGATTTCACCTTTCTCACCTGTGAAATGCATCATTGAAATTCTGTTAGACCAAGCATAATATACACATTAATATTAGTCATTTAATTGCCCAATTGGCATGATAGTACAAGCCTCGTCAAGGAGACTTTCATATTTTTCATGCCTTCCCAATAGGCACATGAGCTCATTCATGTCCATTCTTGGGAAGGGAATTAGCCCTTTCTAGCATTCATAATTTACTTTAAGCAATTACACACATTCTATTTCCAGTCATAGATGCATTCAACAATATTTTGTTTTCACAATGCATAAACATATATACATATATATAATCAAAAGGCAAGAGAGAGCAGCAAGAGTTTTTTTTCCCTTTTTTGTTTTGTTCCGTCCTGGAACCCACACCACCACTGTGGCTTTTCATGCTCTCAGCCTCTTTCACTTCACCGTGAATGTTGGACCAATCCCTCTTAGTCATGACACTTAGTTTCTTCGGTCTATTTCAGACCTCTCAACCATGGAGCCTCCCCACATGGTTTGTATCACCTGCTAGGACCTTCACAGCCTTACTAGAACCTCTTTCATTACCACTCATTTCGAGCTCTTTAGGACAGTCACATGTCCACATGCACCCCTAGGATTCTCTCATAGTCCTCGCTCCCAGCGATACCTATTTTCAAACATTGAATAGATTCACATGTTTAGATTATTCTCATCAGTTTTATCTCTAGAACAAGATCTTAAAACATCATAACCAAATCATATACACATGTATATTCATAAGCAAAATATTTCAAAATAATCCAATACTTATCTGTCTTGCGTGTTTCCTCATTGGTCCACAGGATCCTGCTTTGATTTGCAAACCTTGGGATCGCTTATGGACTTGGATGTTAGGTCAGCATGCAGGTTGCTTCACAACATCCTTTTATATATATATCAGGCACAGTCAAGCCAACCCTCATTGGTTTATCAGACCATCAACAAATTGCCTGTACTTATATCACCAATAAATAAATATATATCAGGCACAGTCAAGCCAACCCTCATTGGTTTATCAGACCGTCAACAAATTGCCTGTACTTATATCAGCAATATATATATCAGGCATAGTCAAGCCAACCCTTGTTGGGTTTATCAGACCATCATCAACAACACATGCCCTTATATCAACAATAAATGACCATTTTTCATATCAGCCAAGAGACCACACTGTAAACTACATTTGCTTATCCTGACAACACAAGCAATATAAGCATATTCGTTAGCGTTATTGATCTAAAATTGTAACCATATTTCACACCATTCACTATCAAGTATTGAGACACTAGGAGTGCGTCCACTCCCTCGGGTGTAATCAATATTGAAAAATCCTTCCATGATCTGACATTGAAAAAGTGTGCAACCTTTTTCGGTGTGTGCCATGTAGGCCCTATACATACTCAAGCAATCTGCCATAATGGACACAAAATCAAAACATGCTCTACATATTGAATTTAATAATTTGACTTGCAAATTCTAAGCTAGGGTCACAGAACACCTATCCATATGTCGAAGCAGTATTCCTTTGTTAGGGAGGAATGGGGGCTCCTTTCTATGAGTTGATAGTCCCTTGATTTGCCATCCCAATTCCTCTTTACATTTCATATCCACACATGTCTTACCAACATAATTCATACCATCTCACTCATGTTGCTTACCAAACATGTAGTGCAGATGAGACATTTCCAAAATGTCCAATGGAGTTTCACCCAAAACCCATTTCCAAGATAATGGAAAACCTTCCCATGAAGTTTGGCTCCTGCAGGCCATCACACATGATCTTCCTGCAGTGTGTACCCAATGTGTCCTCAAACTATTATCATAGACATGAGACTCTTATCATGAGGTTTGGCTCTTTTGCATAGTAGATTCTGGCCTTTGTCATGGTCTTACCCACTTTGCCATGTCCCAAACAATCTACCTGAAACCTGAACTTCAATCAACCAAACATTTGGTAAGTCTTGATGCATATAACCTTTTCATTGCTACAACAACCACTGAAGCATTTTCAGAATTTATAAAATTCAAACATTTCCAGCTGTTAATCACATCAATATTATCAAAACTCATTTACTTCATGCAATCCTTATCATACTTTATATTACAGGGTACAGTCACATCGTTCATGTAATTTAAATGAAATGTTTAGATACTCCTTACTTCACAAGCGTATCATTTGTACCACCTTTCTCTTTCGTAGAGCATTTTTGGAAGCCAATTGATCATGACTACCCTCTTCATGCACTTACTATGCTGCATTCATAACAGCCTTTGAAATGGTTCCTGAATTGTCATCAATTCATCATTTCATCCATTAGTTATTCATAATATCACATGCACTTATCTCAATGCATTCATTCAATGCATCACAACATTTGCACCTATACTTATGCAATCACTCACTCACACCCTTCATATTCATCCATTCAATGCATAGCTACAAGATTTATAAAATCTTTTAATGCATATCCACCCCATGATACCTTTCATTGATTCAAGAATACTATGCATTCATGACTACAACATCATCAGTGCTTACCTTCCTTGGGCTACTAAACACATAACAACATAGTGCAGGAATGACACATTTCTCTATGAATGTAGTGTGAAATTCAAATACCCACATGGTGTGAGATCTCTTACCTCTACCACTCCATGCAATTTGTCATAATCAAACTCTTACCTTCATGGATCCTACTTACATCCTTGACATTACTAGTTTGGATTGTCCTTTGCAGGAGATTGCAGAATTTGTTCACCAACTTTTGATTCTGGACTTGTTGCCTTATCCCTTTCTCCATAGGGTTGCTAGTCACATTCATCATCATCAACAACATATTCGTCCATGTCCAGGTTGTTGTTGGTTTTCTACTAATTCCAACACCAATGCCATAATTATCATTAGTGGCTCATTATAAATGTATTACCAACATGTAATATCCTATGCATGTAAGGCATATCTTCATACATTTCATGTATAAAACTTATAAATGTAATTATAATTAGCAAGACAGGGTTTAAGGAATTTTCCCTTTTCAAATCTATCATATTTGCATGGAACTCCTCTTCCACACAACAGCTGGTTTGACTACATGGTATTGCTACCTCCAGGCATGTAATTCCCGGATTTGTCCATATTGACAGCAGCACATTGCTTTTCAAGCAATCACTAGCACTTTTCTGCTCCACACTCAGATTCTGGTGACTCTCCCTTGTTCCCTCGAATTTTCTTCCTTTGTATCCATGTAATCCACTGACAGTCTGCTGAAATCCACTAAAAAACAATTGGAATTTGCTCGAAAATTCCACTGGAAATAGTTGAAAACTGCTTGAAAAATCCACTTGAAACCCCACTTTTTCTTTCTGTGCATCGGGTCTCTTTCCAACTAAGTTTTCGACGTTACGACGGCCAAAACTCTAATTTTCTCCACACTTATCGGTGATGCCGAGGATTGTGAATTGGCGGTCGAAAAATCTGAGCATCGGGTGGCTAGCTGTTTATACTTCCACAATGGCGTACGGTAAACCGTCTATGGATTCCGTGGCTAAACAACTCATTGGGGGTCAAAAACTGATACCACTAAGCATCGACGACTGGAACACTAATTGTTATAATGATAGTCCGACTCACAGCCACAATGGCGGACTCATAAATGCTTAAATCTTGCCGATGTTTTGGGGATCAAATCACCTAATTTCCTCGCAGTTCATCGGCGGTCAGAATCACTAATAATTTTTCGATGGCTTTACACTCTTCAAAGTCGGGTCTCTTCCTTGCTAACTCCCCAATGTTTCGGTGGCTGAAACCTCTAATTTATTCAGCCGTTTCAAACCTATAGTGGTCTAAAATTCCGAATTTCATCAGCGAGCAGATCATCTGTTGATCGGGTGCATAGTCTCTTGAGCATGCTCAACGATAGAAAGTGTTCTTACTTTGGTTCCCACTGGAAAACATCTAGACTTTCGATCAATGATGTCAACTACTGCTCATAGGGTGGGCAGTCCTTTGGGCATCCGTAACGGTGGGTTTAGAATCTTCCTTTTCCTTCCAATCAATGATCTAAACCTTAATACTTCTCTGATGACCTTATACAAAAGTATTCAAAACTTTCCAACATTTTCTTCAGCAGCTGAAACTTCTAAATTCTTCCACTGTATCGGCCTTGCAGTGGTCTATCATCCCGAACTTCATCGGCGATAGCATAGGCTAACCTATTGCATTGGCTCCCGGGTGCCCTATGCATCGGAAGGTTAGTCATCAAGCTTTAAGCAATGGAGGCCCACAATCAAACTAAGTCTTCCGCAACTCCTAACTTTTCCAGTGGTTAGAGCCTCTAGAGACCATGGCATCGACACTCAGATGCACTCCCCATCGGGTGGTTAGTCTTCTCGACCTCCACAACGATGGACGTTCAACAAAATTTGACATAGATCATCGATGAGCGTATCCTCTAATCATTGGCGATGTGATCAACTAACCATCATCGATGACCGATGGTACCATGACTTAGAAACAATTTTTGAATTTTTTTTTTTTTTTTCTGTTTCACTGATTCATTTAACTGTCGGTCGGTGGGAGCTTCCTTTATATTCCATCGAATATGTTGGCTCTATCTTCCCTTATACATCGCCACATCAACTAACAACCACCCCAGCATCGTCAAGTGGAATCTGTAACCATCGGAGGGTTAGTGGACTAGGATTCCGCAATGGCGACGCTTTCTTCCACTAATTCCTTTCGATGTAGTTGTCAACTTTCACCGCATCGGCAACATGATGAGCTGTGCATCAACGATGCAATCAACTAATCATCGCTTATCATTGACGGTCCCATTACTTCGTCAAATTTTTGAAAATTCCCCAGCATTAGTGGTCACAGGCTCTATGCATCGAAAGCATAGTGGTCTAGCCATCCACAATGGCGGGTGCTCGATCAATTAATCTCCGCCGATGATTTCAACACTTAAACAAAATTTTGAAACTTTCTTCTTCTATCGGCGGTCGGAACCACTAGCACTGCTACATTGGTGTTTTAGTCCCCACGACAGCCACAATGGCAGAAACCCATTCAACAAACTCTTACCAATGTTCATCAGTTCAATGATATTCTATTCTTCGGAGAAATAGTTCAATCAGTAGCCACAACAGTGGCTCGCCATCTTCAATATTTTTCCAATCAGCGGCCCAATCCGTTAATATGTTCTGATCGACGGCTGAAGCATAACTTGATCGGCATCAGTAGTCGGAATGTCTTCTCGTCGGAAGGATAGTGCTCTAGGCTTCTGCAACGATGGGCACATGAACCACTAACTTCTTTCAATGGCCGATGATTTTGGGCCTTAGAATTTTTTTTTAACTTTCTTTACAGCGTCGACAGTTGCAGGCTCTATCTATCAGAGGCATAATGGTCTAGCCATTCACAATGGCGGCGATCAATCGGATAAGCATCGGTGATCCATCTATCTAAGCCTTTCGATGTGCCGATGTCCAAGCACTTAGAAATTTTCTGAAATTTTTCCTCCACAACCTTTCGCCGCATTGGCCATCGGATCAACTATCCGTCGGGTGGCCTTCCCACTAAGTGCTCTGATGGGCCGATAGTTCTGGCACTACATAAGATTGCAATTTATGATTGATTTCTGGCTGAAATTGTTGATCTCATATTTACTAATTATTTTCATTATTATCATCATCATAATTCTTATTTTCAATTTTAGGTGATAGTTTATGAAAATAATCTAACTTTTAAGATCATTTATTGTACATAAGTCTGTGTTATGACTCTGTGAATATTCGTTTTTTAAAGCGTCTCCTTTATTCAAATCACAAAATTTAACATGAAGCATTTTGCATGAACCTAGAACCTGATGATTGAAATGCATCCCAAACTGTAGTCATTTATGATAATAGGGAGTATCGAATCTTTAATAAGTGACGGGTTTCCAGATTTGTGGCAATTTAAGCCTCCTCAATTTTGTTGTCAGCAATCCTTGGTTGTTGTCTTTGAGTGCCTTTTTACAGATCAAGTACTTTGGGTAATTTATTTACTGATTTCAATAGATGTCTGCTAAGCTCGAAAACTTGTTGAAGATATATGGTTATCTCTAAGCACTCTTAAGTAGTCTGTAGTTCTTCCCCCCGTTTTGGAATACATTTGGACATTCAACTAGGACAATACTCTTAAAATTAGGTGAATATGAAAAGTATTATCAGAAGACAGGACGTCTCATCACGAGCCGGCCTGCTTATGATCATAAATTCTATTGGAATGACATTGTCAAAATTTGGTTACCAAGCCAATGACAGTGACTCTCGGTCTAATAACTGAGAGACAGGAAGTCTCATCACGAGCTGGCCTGATCAGTTTCTGGTAGGGTTGGTGAATAAGGCTATCTATTTAGACACCAAGCTAAGATAGTGTTTCTGATTAATTATTTTCATGTTTGTCTCTATGAATATGATTTGTATATATACTAACAAAATAAAAACATTAAAAAAAAAAATTTAAAAAAAGAAAAAAAGAAAAAAGGAGTATTGTCTGATGTGTTTCTTCAATGTGGGGGAAAACCAACTGATATTTTTGAGAAGCCATATCTATACGGGTATTGGTTAACTTGTTTTTGACCTTATGGATCTCCATTGGAATTAATTCATCTTGTTCTTGCCTGATTCTGATTAGGATCAAAACACTCAGATGATAGTCATAGGGTTGTTATAGAAATATGTTGAGGTATAGTCACATGTTCAGACTGTTTTGAATTTGAGTTACTTAGACAGAGATTCGATATTTAATGGTATTATTTGTGATTATATGAAGTTTGCATGGTTTTTCCTTACAAATATAACTGGTTCGGTCCTAGTATGTCGCCAATTGTTGGCAGGCAACACCCTTCGGAGCATTTTTTAACACAAATAATTTAAAGTTTTGATAATGTTCAAGCAATATTGATTCTTTTGTCTCGATAAGAAAACTCATCATTGATATCTTAGGAGTGCCCTAAGAATATTTGATTCTTAAGGCACTCCTGACAGGAACTTACTTGACTAATCCATTTTGACTGATTGAACATTAGTAGCAGCAAAATTTCAACTCTTGTGATCTTAATTCTTCATTTCTGTCAATCATCAGAAGGATCATAATTACAGAAGATTAGCAGCTCCTATTCTTTTTTCACTCATCACTCATGTTTTACTAAAATCAAATGAATGTATTTTGATATCAATCGAAACTAAGTACTGCATGATGTGATAATTGTATTTTCTAAATTCAGGTGAAAATTTTGGTAAAGCTTCATCACTTCTGAATCAATTGTCTTGTCTTAGTTGTCAAAAGTTTTAAGGTGAATTTAATATGAATCCTCACAAACCCTACTATACTTTATGTTCATCACTTATTTCAAATTCATATTTTTGAAATAGGTTGATATTAGAGTTTGTGATGAAGGTCTAAAGTCACTTCTTAAGTTTTTGACATTGGTTTGGTCATATTATCAAATTATTTTTTGATTAGTTTTGACCTTTACCCTAAGATATTAATTTTATGCTAAGATGATTATATTTTTGTAATTGAGTTCATTGAACGAAGAATTAAGGTTTTGGAAAGAATTGAGTCATGTATTAAAAAATGGTGAATCAACCTCCATTACGACCACATTATAAAATCACAATGAATGATAGAGTAATGGTGGAATCAAGGATTTGGTAGTCATGCCATTCAACGGTTGATATCTGTCAATTAATAATCATGCAAACATCACTTTCCATAACTCACCTGTGTGACTATCCTACGGCTCATTATGCTTTGGTAAGTTGTCTTCAAAACCTATTATCTCTGCCAATTCATGATATGATGGACTTACAGGAAGGTTTTCAGGGTTTTAATGAAATAGGGTATTTTGGAGTATTACTGGTAATTCTTATATTGTTGATGAAACGATTGCATTTTGTAATCTCTGTTTCAAAAACCCTAGAATTTTGTGTATTCACTGCCATGGCTCCAGTGTCTAGGTTCGAACTCATCGGTGATGAATACATGTATGCTGCTCTAGAATGTCGAGAGATCGTGTCGAGATATGGATGGTTGGAGTTTCTTCAAAAAATTTCTAGTTTTAATATGGCTGTTTTTAAGGCATTCATAGAGTCTTTTGATGGAGTTCATGCACAGGTGGGAGATGTTGAGATAAAGCTGTCTGAGAAGTTCATTTCACAAGCTATTTGCTTGCCACAGACTGGTGAGAAGTCGTATAAAGGAAAACATATCAAGAATGACCAGTGGAAAGGGTTTCTTACCCCTACTCATAGGCAAACTAAGTTCAAATCTAGCTTCCCATCCTATTTATTAATGAAAAAGTGGAGGGCTCTTATGGAGCTAGTCATTAGGTATGTAACTTGTGAGGGTAGGCTATATTAGATACAATTTTATCACTTGCGACTGTTGTTGATATTTAAGGGTTACCCTGTCAATATGCCCTTTTTCTTTTAACCTGTCAAGACAAGAGTTCTTCTCATACACAAATTAATACAAAGAAAACAAAGGCTGAAATTCATACTAGTAGTGTTATGAGAAAACTGGCTATAGGAAGAACCACACGCAGTATGACAGCCACTTTGCTTGCCAGCATGAATTTGAGTGTTAGGGATGTCTCAATTATTGAACTGAGTGATTCTTCAGACCTTCGACCGAATCCAGCCACCATAGCCCCATCTATGTTAGATCTGAAATACGTCTCTATGTCTGCAGACAAGGAGGTTGACAGTCAACAACTAAATCATGAGAGTAGTTAAGAAATTGACAGAAAGCCCCACCTAACTGAAGAATCCCAAGTTAACTTGAAAAGAGACCAAACTAATCCAAATCCTCATGCTCTAATGATCTCTTCCCTGCAAACAGACTTAAAAGAAGAACAAGTTATTCAAACATTCTCCCTGGAAGAAATTAAAGCTTTAAAAGCTGAATTGATCACATGGGTTGAGAAATGGGATGTGTTCAGAGGGAAGAAGTTAAAATGCAAAAAAATGATGAAAAGGATTTTGTTAAAGAATCAAAAATTGTAAAGTCAGAATAGAATTAACAGGACCATGGCTGTCAGGTTCAGGGATAAATTAAACGAAGCTAGGAGAAGTGTACCCATTCGATTCTCAGTTGAGTCGGCCTTAAAAACCTGATACTTTGTTTTTGGTGACTTCTAAATTTTGTCTTTTATATCTTATATTATGCCTACAGAGGGTTTTGGATAAATTCTTACATGTTAGTAATGTTTTGGGTTCATAAATTTCAGTTCAATTCATGGTCTAAATGATTAAATTGAGATATCTACAGAATTAACATTCTGCAGATATCTCGCTCATGTTTAATTTATCATCATTAAAAAATTTCTAAAACGACGTTTTGTTAATATATACAGGTGTCAAAGAAACCGTTGGGATGAAACTCGATGTTGGTCTGCCTTCGTGTCTTTTGATCATGTGCGACTACTCAATGAATATTGTTCGGGACTTACAACTGATTTGATACTCAGTTATCACCTCATTCCTATTTCTAAGTTTTTGTTAGCATGGATTACTTGGTATGGTGTTACTATAATTGGGAGAATTTAATGCTGGAACTTTTCCAGTAAGTTAAAAATCTGGACATATCTTTCTTTTCGGATGATTTTGCAACAATGTGCCTATGAAGCTAGTCATCATTACACCTTATTTGGATAAGATTAGAATATTTACTAAGTAATAGGATTTCTTGTTAGTCGGTTGCAGTCTTTTATTTTTCCTTTATAAGCAACTTTAGAACGAAAGCAAGGGGTTGGAATCCTGATACTTGTGATAAACAAATATATTACAACAACTTAATATTATTCTGTTTTTTTGGTGTTCCTCTAGAACTTTTTCTGAGGATTGCTATGTTTTATGGACATGCTGAAGACATTCGCTAAGTCTATCAGTCATTGTCATGTTGTTTTAATATTGTTTTCTAGTGTTAAATTTATTTTCATATGTATATATCTTTATATTATATGTGAAAACTCTTGTTAATGGATTCGGAAAAAATTACTTAGTGTTGAAGAATGAATAACTAATTGTCATATAGAAAAGTGAATGAATTTCTTCATGTTCCTTTTCTTCAGTCGATAATGATATAATTTCATACTAAGTGCTGACTGTGTAAGGTGAACTTATTCATTTCAGTGTTAGTACTTAGGTGTAACTTCTTTTATGCTTCAATACTATGTTAAAATTATTCTGATGATGAGTTTTGTTTCATTTGAAAATTGATTTATGATAAAATATTATTTTATTGTAATTTGATTTAGATATGTACCTGCTAATAATAGGATTTCCTAATATTGTAGGATCATAGATTAAATTTTTAAATAAAACTTGTTATCTGATTACCAATTCCAACTCCCATTTTTGGGATATTTATATTGCATCTTAGGTCATTATAGATAGAGATTAGGAGCTACTATTATTTTCTGTTTCAGTTTAAGATATTTATGAGTATTAGTTAGTTATTTTTAATTAGATCTTTAGTTGATTTAAGCTCGGTTTGACTAAATAGAGCTCACCATATACATCTCAAGAGACTCTCTACTTTGAGAGCATATTTTAGAGGCAGCAGGACCTTTAACTTGTGAAAAACAGTTATACCAAACACATACAAGATTGCAGTAAGTCAAGTGTGTGGGATGTTTTTCAATAGTTGGGCACAATACCCTACAGGTTACATTTCCCGACCAGCATGTCCTTAAAATTCCTGGTAAAAAAGAAAAGTTGTTGAAAGGCATAGAGGATAGTTAAAGTAAAACTCATAATATTGTCAAAGAGGATCCTCTCCCTAATAATAATTCTATATTTGAAGATGAACATATTGAACCTATAGATATGCCTATACTCCTCAACATTGTAGATCTGACAAGAGAAGACCACCCTCCTTTTTATGTCTCCCTATTAGTTGATAACCTTCTCCTTCATAACTGCATGTTAGATTTAGGTGCTTCATCAAATGTCATGACAAGAAAAGTAATGGAACAACTAAATCTAAGGGTCACCCAACCCTACCACAATTTTTGTGCTATGGATGTAAGAGAAGTTGAAGTGGTAGGGAAAATCTTAAATTTACAAGTTAAGTTGGCCAAGTATCTTGATATCGACATGTCGATGGATGTGGTAGTGATAAATGTTCCAAATAATTGGGGTATGTTGCTATCCAGAAAATCGGTCTCAACTCTTGGTGGGTACATTCAAATGGATTGAACATATGCTACTATACCTGCATAAGAAAACACTAGGGTGATTCTCCACAGGGAGAAGCTAAGGAAACAACATGTAGAAAACCCTAAGAATCCCATAAATGAATTTGTTCATTTCATTCATAACTTTGGAAACTATGCTATTTTGTCAAATTTCATGGCCCCTATTAAGGAAAACATTAAAAATGAAAATATAGATGAAGTTTGGAAAATTTACTTTGACCCGGCTTATTCCAAAGCCGGAAAAGGTGCGGGCTTCGTGATCATCTCTCCTTCAAATAAATTCTACAACTTTGCTTTTAGGTTAGAGTTTGAAGCATCAAACAATGTAGCCAAGTATGAGGCATTGCTCCAAGGGTTAGAAACCGCTAAAGATATGGGGATAAAGATGTTGAACATAAAGGGTGATTCATATTTAATTGTCCTCTAGAATAAGAATCAGTATCAATGAAAAAATGACAGACTAAGAAAGTCTAGAAATTCCACATGGGACACTATGGAGTGGTTTGTTGCACTTAACATTCAAAATATCCATAGGGAAATGAATGGGTTAGAAGATAAATGGGTAGTAACAGCATCCACCCACCAGCCATCAGATGAAATGATTAGTGGGATTGGAAAGATGGAAATTAATTTCGGACCTTCAATTCTGGATAATATAGATCATTGGAAGTTGTTTAAAGATGATGAGCAACTCTTGAGATTCATCCACAATCTACACGAATTTGAAGGTTGCAAGATAAGTTATAAACAAAAAGGTAAAGAGTATCAGGAGTGCGAGACTAATGTAAGGAACACATCCCGAGTAGCCTTATAGCTTTTGAGAATCTTTTTGATCGACAGGATCATCATAAAAAACAAAAAGAAGAAATAAAAATTGGGAATTATATGGAAATAAACATAGGAACTGACAAGGACCCCAAGTTAATAAAAAATGGAAAAGGTACTTAGGAAAAGGAAAGGAACAATTTTATCAACTTAATCAAAGAGTATAGAGATGTGTTGGCCCTTAGTTATGATGAGCTTAAATCATATCGGGAAGATGTGTTTCAACACACTATTTCCCTCACAGAAGAGGCTAAGGAGGTCAAACCTTTTCAACAACAACTTAGGTGAATAAATCCTAAGTTGGACCCCATTGTGCAGAAGGAACTTCAGAATATGTTAGTAGCAGGGATCATAGCACCTACAAGGCATTCATCTTGGTGCTCCAACTTTGTTGTTGTCAGAAAGAAGAATGGGTCAATTAGAATATGTATAGATTTTAGAAATCTGAATACATCATGCCTTAAAGATAATTACCCATTACTTGACATGGAAACATTGCTTCAAAGAGTAACAGGATCAGGAATGATGTCCATGTTGGATGGATTTTTCGGTTATAACCAGGTGTTGGTAAATAAGGAGGATCAACATAAGACTACATTCACCACACCTTGGGGTACCTATAAATTTTTAAGAATGCCTTTTGGCTTATTGAATGATGGTGCCATCTTCCAAAGAGCCATGGATTTTGGCTTCAAAAAACTTATAGGAAAAATAATCGAAATATATCAAGATGACTGAACTATTTTTTCAAAGGAAAGATTTGACCACATAAGTCATCTTAGGTAGTTTTTTATAAGATCTCGGAAATTTGGTATTTCCTTGAACTCCTCCAAGTCAATATTTGGAGTTTATGAAGGCAAGTTGTTGGGACACATCATTTCTAAGGATGGTGTCAAGGTTGATCTTGAGAGAGTTGAAGCCATTAAGAAAGTCCCCTTGCCTCAGAATCTAAAATCTCTCTAGTCTTTCAATGGTAAAATCAATTTCATAATAATATTCATCCCAAATTTAGCATAATTAATGAAACCTCTACAAAAGTTATTAAATAAAGATGCTAAGTTTGAGTGGATGGATGAAGGGAAATTTGCATTCAAGTCTATCAGAAATGTCATATCTATGTCCCCGGTCTTGATCAATGCATATTATTCCAAGGAATCCTAGATATTTTCCTTTTTCTCAGAAGACACCATTACCGATGTTTTGCTTCAAAAGAATAAGGAGGGACAAGAGCAACCTATAGCCTTTATGAGTAGAGCCTTACAAAATTCAAAGTTGAAGTATAACACCATGGAGAAACAGGCTTATGCTCTTGTCAAGTCGCTTAAACATTTGAGAACTTATGTTGGTTACTAAAAAATCATTGGGTATGTACCCCATGCAGGTGTCGAGGATATCATGTCTCAATAGGATTTTCTAGGAATCAAGGGTAAGTGGGTTTCAAAGATTCAAGAATATGATTTGGAGTTAAAAACTACTAAGTTAATTAAGGGACAAGGTCTTGAAAAGATGTTGACCCAAGGAAATGAAAAGGCCTTAGGAATAATCTGCCATAATAGTAACTCAAAACAAAGTGTATTAGATGAGCTTCAGAGATTAGAGCAGCACCCTTGGTATACCGACATCATATTTTTCCTCCACAACCTTACATGCCCTGATCACTTACTTGGCCATAAAAGAAGAGCACTAAGGTTAAAAGAAACTAGGTATTTTTTAACAAAAGATGGTTTGGGTTGGATAAACCCTGATGGTTTAATACTTAGATGTGTCGATGAACCTAAGTCCAAAAAAATCATGGTTGAGTTGCATTCATGATTTTGTGGTGGACATTTTGCAGCAAGAACAACTGCCCATAAAATCCTTAGAGCAGGCTACTATTGGCCGAACCTATTTTCATATGTGCACAAGGCTGTCAGAGTTTTCCCCTAGTCTCAGTTATTCACCAGAAAGCAACAAATGAAAACCTTGCCTTTAAATCCAATAGTAGTCCAAGCCCCTTTCCAGCAGTGGGGGCTTGGTTTCATAGGTAAGTTCAAAGATAACTCGAGCAATGGTTATTCTTGGATTCTTACCACCACTGATTATTTCACCAAGTGGGTAGAGGCAATACCCACCAAGAAGGAAACCGATGCTATAGTCATGGATTTCTTAGAAGATAAGATTATCACAAGATTCGGTGTGCCAACCAGAATCATCACAGATAATGGCCCGTGCTTTGTTTCCTTCGAGATGTCATCCTTCTATTTCAAGTACGACATTGTCCTATCCCATTCATTCAATTATTATCCCCAAGAAAATGGTCTAGCCAAGTCATGTAACAAGAACTTAATGACCATAATCAAGAAAATTGTGGGTGACAATAAGAAGGCTTGGGATAGCAAGATCAAATTCGCATTATGGGCCAATAGAATCACAAAGAAAATTTCAACCGAGAGGAGCCCTTTTGAACTTGTCTATGGCCTATATGTCACCTTAATGGTCCATTTAAAGCTTCCAATGTATCAGCTTCTCCAGACCTTCAGCTTAGATCAGGAGGCCATTTAGAATAGAATAAACTAGTTGATCGAGTTAGATGAGAGTAGAATAAATTCCCTTGACCAATGTATAAGAAAATTAGACAAGGTCAAGAGAATGTTTGATAGATATACCCAGCCGGGATCCTTTCAAGTAGGTGACACAGTCTTACGTTGGGACAAACAACGGGAGAAACTTGGGAAACACAAAAATTTCAATAGCTTATGGTTGGGGCCGTACATCATTGATGAAGTAGCAGGAACGAATTTTTTCTATCTAAATGACCTAGAAGGAGAAAAGTTGAGCCTTCCAGTGAATGGTTTCCTCCTCAAGATGTTTTTCACCGAGACAGTTTGATGCCTTTATTGGCATCGGTGGTTTCAGGGCCAATTTCTAAACCTTGCCCTGCATGTATTTTTAAATTTTATATATCATATTGTTGTATTATAGTTATTTTGTACCATGTTACTAATCTTGAAAGTTTTCTTTTCTATATTAGTTTTGTAAAATATTCCATTTTTGCACATCATAGACTGATTATGTACATTAGTTTGCTTTTATAGTTGATTTTTGATATATACATGTTACTGACAAAATCTAATTGTTATGCAGAACCCAGAGATTCTGTAGTTCTCACATCCTCTACTTTGAATGGAAAATCAGTCAGAGAATGTGTCCCTAGATGGAACCAGAATGTTACCACCTAAGTTGTACTTAGTGGTTTTTTATCAAGTGATCCTGGTGAACCGAACAAAGATTCTTTGTTCGGACTTCAGAAGACCTTCGGAAGTACTTCTAGGAAGTGCTTGTTGTATTATATCACATGTTCATACACCATGGGGGAATTGTAATAAATGTTCTAGCATGATAGTGTCTATAAAAGACTCGGTCTCTCAAAATTTATTTGTCAATCCAATCAGCCCAGGGTGTTTTTTCCCTTGGTTATTATTAGTTGTTGAATAAATGATTGATAATTTCTGAGTTTTTCACTCCATACCTCCAAAGTTGGGGTGGTTGGCTTGGCATTTAGGTCTATTGAGGTTATTAGAGTCTATTTTTCAATGTATAAACATGCTAGGCATCATCATCGAGTCATATGAACATGTCTAAGTCCCACTAGTTTTTTTCAACTTTTTTAAATTTTTTATTTTTTCAGTGTTTTTTATTAAAATTTAATTTTTCCAAAACTTACCCTATTTTTTAATAGTTTAATTGGAAAATTTGGTTTTGTAATAAAAGTGGGAAAAATAATTAGTTTCAGTCATGTAGGTGCTCATTTTCAAGCTAAGAGCACCATGTAAACCCATGGACCCACCTTTTTTAAGTTTTGAGTGATTTTTCATCACTCAGGTCAGAAAACCCCCAAAAATCAATTATTGATTATTTTAATTAATAAATTGAGGAATAATGGAGCAAATCCAAAATCTTAGATCAGTGGATTCTCAGTCGATTTGATTTAAATCAGTCAGATCTAGACCAGATTGACTGGATCTAACAAATACTTGACTAAAGGAGGTGACCTGGACAGATCCAGAGTTGATCTTCAGCATCCTTTATGGGGAATTGCGTCCTCTCTCTCTCCTCCACACGTGTGGGCTCTCCTGGAAGCTCTGTGGATTGATGTGTCAGTCTGTGGGTTGATATGTCAACTCAATCATCCCCCTGATTGATAAGTAGGCTCAGTTTGGCTTCAGATCAGCATTGATGGACTCTTCCTCAGCTGTAGTGGTCTGTCTCCTTGGGATTTGCGCCCCTCATGGGTTGGATCTCCTGTTTTGTGTATAAATAAAGCTCGGGATGCCTCTTCCAAGCTAGTTAGAGTTGGATTGAGGAGCTATTTACATTCTAATACTGCTATATTTTTATTGTGAATAAAGAAGCTTTGGAGGCTATACCGTGTAGTGCATGTGTTTGTGTGGATTCCCAGCGTCATGATGCTAATGTGGTAACTACAATTTCTTTCCAATTTCTGTGCTGCTTTTGTTTTCTAGCTTCGAGGATTCGGTTGAATCAAGTAAGGGTGTAAACTAGGCAAGTTATATTACTTTCTCTTGTTTATCAATATTATGTATTCTCAAGAATTTCATTTACATGCTTAAATAATATTATTTTTGCATGATCTTTCAATTTTGTTGCTTTATACATCTATATCCAGATCTCACGAGGTGTTCTGCAGGCTTGTGTTATCTAGTTGCAGGTTCCCAATTGGACGAAGGTGTGGATCAATATTGATGCCATTTATTATCCAATATGCTCAAGAATCTGTCCCTCAGCACTCCACAAAAGGGCCTCCTTTTAGCTTGTTCCATTCAAGCAACGAGCCGACTTTCTCTCCTCTTCTTCTCTTTTCTGTAAAAAAAATCAATTTTATTCTTGGTTACTGTGTTCTAAATCTTTTTTATCATTTGGATCTGTTATATCAAATTAAAATATACATAGATATGCTATTTCGAAGCTCATAGTCTAGATCTCAATTCTGAAAAGTATCATTAAGCATTCTAGATATAACATAAGGAAATCATCCGTTTTGCATGGCAATTTAAAGAAAATCAGTAGGTTGCATGCTCTAGATTTTCTTTTATGGTTTAAAAAGATTAAATTCAGAAATCAGTGCATATTTCATTGTCGGCACAAACAACAAGCCAAGATTCCAGGGAAAGCTTGCTTTCCTTGGTTCCTTTTTCACCTGTTTAGCTAGTTTTAACTTAATCTTTTTTGAGTTAAGGTAGGCTGATCCAAAGGTAATCTTAAAGTGATTTTGGGAATATGTTATTCTAACATGTTTTCTGTTAATTAGCAGGTGTAATAGAAAATAAAATAATCTTCTGTTCGAAAGTGGCCTCGAGAGCGTTCAAATCCCCCCAGGGGTGTCCCCTTTCACTAAAATTTAAAAATTTTGCATATTTGTAATATCTTGGTCTCATCCCATATAAGGACCAAGAGGTTTCTGATATTTCATCTTGCTGATATTGTAACGAATAATAATAAAATAAAATCCTTTTTGAGTAGGCTCTTTCGAGCCCGTTCCCCATCCCCCCAGGCGGGATCTGCGTCCATTTCACTTTTGTGCTTTTTTCCCTTTTTTTTCGGCTCTAGTTTAGTACTGACATGTAGGATTGTATACTTTGATATAATTTTTCACTATTCCATACTTTAATTTCAAAATTAATCATACTACTTACGCCACGACTTCCCGATTGACCCGCAAGGGGAAAGAGATGCGTGGTAGGACTAATTAGAAAACTGGCATTGTGTATCTTTGATTCCTTTTTCATCAATCATTTCGTTATCCATAATAAAATTAAACCCTCCTTTATTCCCTGATTGATATCCACTTGGATCGAAAGAGGTTCCTGGAGGGTTTTCTTTTTAACAAGAACACCTATCTTAAAGTCTACTAAAAATAACGAAGACTCCAGTGTGTATGCTCTATACTTGGCTGCGGTTCGTCCGATCAATCAACCTGCATCAAAATCACTTGAGTGAATAGATTAATTAGTCTTCATCTCCCAAATTGACAAACAATCAGGCAAAAATCCAACACCTCGAACAAACTGTAAGCGGTGACAAATTACCCAAAGGAGTGGGAACAACTGGAAAGTGACCTCGAGGTGCCGATCTCTGTCACACCCTGATGGGTGCATTATGAAAAATAGTCTTCGAGACTCCGTTCCAGCCCACATACACCTTGCGGGTAGCCATGAAAGTTCACTTTTGGACATACTCCAAGTACCCCTCAGGTATATCTAGAGTCCCCTTTTCATCTAATTTAATTCTTTCACATTCCGCATTAATTTAAAATCTACCAAGAGACATTTGCAAAACATTATATCAAGCGCATGCAAGCACATTATTTTCTCTCTTGACTCCATTTAAGGCACTGGTGATTTATTTATTTCAATTATATATATATATATATATAGAGTGTCATTTATGTGCTTATATGCTTTAAATCTTGCATCTTGTTATCTTTTGTTTCCACTGGTTAATTTCAAAGCTCCGAAACAACTTAATCAATATAACACCATCACACTAAGTAATTAGCCTTAGTAACTTAACAAGGTCTACCCCCCTTGTCTTCGTTAGGAGTTGAGCCTAAATGGAGGAGTCGAGAACAAGGTGATAGCCTTGAATCGAGACTTTCCCCCAGGGACACACCGAGTGGCTTGAAGATTTATTCCACGTAACCCAGGTGTGTGAAAGGAAGCAATAAGCTCTTTGTTAAAAAATGTCATAAGGATATTCCTATAGCGCATACTCATTTGAAAGAGTGGTGGATTAAGGGTATATCTTGGGAGTTGCAATCAAAGCTAATGACATGAACGTTGAAAATCTTTAAAGTTCCTAAAAGAAGTACATAAATCCAATTTATAGTGAAATGTGGCTAAGAAGGCTTTAAGAAGAAAAAGAGGTGCAAGTTATGCTATGTTTTTCTTGTTTTAGTCATTGTAATTGAGCATGGATTACGAGGAAATCGAGATGAATTTAAGAAATCCAATGATTTTTTTGTTCATCATGGATTCATTCATAAAAAACTATCTCATTTTTGCAACAACTTTCATTGTCTGAGAGATTCGAATTCATATTTGTGGACTATTTTTTAGGGTTTGAATTATTTAATAGTTTCATGTTTTAGTCACAAATTTCCAACACGTATCTCGATCAACTAAAGGGGAAGTTGTAAAAACCAAGATAGGTTTTTGTTCAGCACAGACTCATTTAGAGCAACCTCTCTCATTTTTTTCACAAGGGTCCTAGATTGAGATATATGGAGGCTTATTTGAGACCTATTTTTTTAGAAATTCACGAAATTTCTCAGGAATCCAGTTTTGTTGTTTTTAGTCAATTAGTTTTTAATATTTTGAAAGTTAGCTAATGTAATTGCTGAGTATTTTTGAATTTGACCTAAATAAGTGAATATGGAACTACTTCATATTATATCTTTGTAATTATAAAAAGGGGACAAGCATACAGTGCAAGGGTTCGAATTTTGTGCAAGAAGAGGCTCTAGTGCTCGATGTATTACTAGCTATAACTCATGACTCTAATGTAAGTTTGATACTGATATTTATTTTATACATACTGATAAGCCACTTTATCTATCATGCTGGTTTCGTTTATGATCTTTTTGATTACTCAGTATACAATTTCATTTCTTGTTTAATGTTTTTACTCATGCAAATGCTTGTATGTTGTGGATGAAATCAATATTATATTTGTAATAATTATGGTTTATTTTTATGTATTTGATCCCCAGTTATTCATAATAGTTCATGATTCAGTACTTGTGTTGGCTTGTGGATGTTCTTACCTTATTTTTGATAAATTTTCAGACCAAAATCAATAAAACCCAATTCCATTTTACTTTTATTTTTGAGATTGTTCTAGCTTGTTCTTGTGGTAGTCTAGGAACAATTTCTAACACAAAATTCTTTGGTGCCATTGTTGGGGATGTAACTGAACTATATCTTCCCTGGGATATCATTATTCATCTGATTTTGAGAGGTGAACAAAGTCAGAAAATATTTTAGACTACAATTTTTCATTGGCGACTCCCCAAAAAAAGATCTGTTGGCCACCCCACTGATTCAAGATGTCAATGAGCATGGAAGCCATTGTGGCTGTGAGGTATGATTTCTGTAATTTCTCAAATATTGTTGGTTTTCCACATCCAATGCTTTATATAACTAAGTGGGGTGACTATCTTCCCAGATTCATAGGAAACAAGTATGAGCATCCTCATGAGCACTTATTAAATTTTCATAAATGCATGCTTGAACATAATTTTGTTCATGAGGATGTCTTAATCAATATTTTCATATTTTCTTTAGAAGAATATGCTTGTGAATGGTGTCAATCCCTTCTCGCTGCTAGCATTCATTATTTGAAGGAGTTTCATAATGTTTTTCATCATCATTATCAAATATTTTATCCGGCGGATCTTCTATTTGAAAATTGTTGTGAGGAATATGAATTGCATGATGAAATTGAAGATATAGACAGAGAAGAATTGATCCCTCACAATACTCATCAGTTCTCTAATGATCTTCAAGATGATAGGTTTTCCCATAAATATGAATTAGAAGTGGATAATGAAGAAGATGAAGGTTCTTCTATTATCATTAATTCTAATTATTATAAACCCGAAGATTTGGTTTCTTTAGATACAAAACAAAATGATCAGTTGTATTTTGGTTAAATGCCAATGGAAATTAGTAAGGCCAATCCCTAGCTTTCAAATTTGCAGACAAAAGGAACTTGCGCTAACCATGAAGAACTGGATTTGCAAAGATCATCTATTTCCATGGAAGAACAAAAATGGAGATGAAGAGAATGCTTCACTTTATGATGAATATGATAAAGACATTGAAGTTTTATATTGGAAGTTTCGTGATCAGAAGAAACCGATTGTAGGTGAATTATATTCCAATCTTTTTATTGAACAAGAAAAAGTTCTAAATTGTTTTGACTCTCAAATTGATAGCAGCCAAACTGTAGATATTTTGAATATAATATTAAATTTTTCTAATAGCCATGTGTAGAAATTCAGGCCTACAGTAGATTAATTTCACTCACAGCAATTAACAATTGATCATGCAAATTATCAACAATGGAGACTGAATATGGAGCTGTAACACAAAATTATATTAACTGAGTGTACAATAGCCAACCCTGTAATATCATAGGCTTTTGAATATATAGAATACATGAGAAAATCGAATGCATAAGGAAGCATCCAAATCTAGCATAAAGTAGGCTTACCCAAAATAGGCAAATCCCCCATAGGTGTAAAAAGCTGATCCCAAATCTATCAAGGACCCCACGAATTAGCAAGGGCGCATGGGCAAGCTAAAGAATGGTCAAATGGCAGCTCATACATGCTTTTGCATGGAGGAAAGAGTGGAGGAGGAAGAGGAAACAAAGCTGATTCACCTCACCTAGTCTTGCTTTCCTATGTGCCTTAAAACACTGAAAAAGTAGGAAATAAAGCAGAAAAAGGAGAAGGGCGCCTAGGAGGCCAGGAATAAAGCAGATTTGATTCCCAAGGCTTTCCCAAGTGCTCCATGAGTCAATAATGGCAAGTTTGACCTCTATGGATAG
>LPNX010043870.1:386953-463847 GCA_001517045.1 Pseudotsuga menziesii
TGGTCATGATAACATTATTGCTCAAAATAATTATGAAAATATGTCAATTTTTAATGGATATAAACAAATACTACAACCATTATTTCAGTCCTCATTAGTTAAGCAACACTCTTCAGAAAACAGTCAGCTTGGGTTCCTAGAAGATATAAAACAGGATAACCTCAACAAAGTCGAAGATTTTATATATTGTTCTCTTATTGCATTATCTCATGGAGTATTGATAATTGAGGACACCCATTTGCAATCCATTCTTATTTATCAACATGAAGGAATAAGTTTGCATGAGTTTCATGATCCCATGGCTTCTTGGATGGAGTTGTATTTTTTAAAGGTTTCCAATGCTCCATATTTTGGCATACTTCCTATTTCCAACCATATAGTATCAGCTGCCTATAGACTCTTTATTTCATTTATCACATCTTTTGTGGGTCTTCTCAAACAATAGCATGCACAGAATTATGATTCTCGGTCAAATGGTTTATTGGCTTCACGGGAAGTATGATTACACTTGATTGGGTTGTTTCCTCCGATTAGAAGTAGGAATAAATAGCAGAATAAGCTTTCCATACGAACATGTAGATTCTTTTCAGTATGTTGGATTGTAGCGGTATTTTGTCATTTTAGAGGTATGTGTTTAGAGTTTGAGAAAGTTGCAGATATTTGATAAATGACTCCAACTGGCCAATGGAATTTTTGCAGAATAACAAGGAAGTTTCAATTAAGATGGCAGAAGTCATTGGTCTACATGTTCTTGAAACCTCACAAGGAGGATTTCATCCCTTAGTAGGAGCCAGATGTTAAGACTGAAAATTGTTCCTGGTCTTTGTCTGTAGGTTTTCAAAGGTTTATTCCTTATTTTCTTTTCATTTTGAGTTTGTTTTAAGTTTTAATAATTTTAAAATGCATTTTGTTTTTTTATGGGTTATAGTTCATTTTAATTTATTTCTTTTATTTCTTTAGTTTTCTTTTGTCTTATTATGTATTATAGATCGTTCAAAGTCCAAAACTTATTTTTAAATTAAATTTTATTCTAAGGTATATATTCAAGACCTAACCCTTGTTTTGAGCTCTCTGTTAAAAAAATTCATAAGGAGATTCATGTAGCGCAGAATCATTTGGAAGAGTGGTGGATTAAGGGTATATCATGGCCGTTGCAATCAAAGATAATGACACAAAGGTTGAAAATATTTAAAGTTCCTAAAAGAATTACACAGCGCCAAATTATAGTGAAATGTGGCTAAGAAGGATTTAAGAAGAAAAAGAGGTCCAAGTTATGCTCTGTTTTTCCTGTTTTAGTCATTGTAATAGAGCACGGATTACGAGGCAATAGAGATGAATTTAATAAATCCCAAATATTTTTTATTATTATCATGGATTCATTCATAACAATCTATCTCTTTTTTGCAACATCTATCATCGTTTAGGAGATTCGAATTCATCTTTGTGGCCTATTTTTCAGGGTTTGAATTATTTAATAGTTTCCTATTTTAGTCACCAATTTCTAGCACGTATTCCGATCAATTGAAAGGGAATGTTTAAAAACCAAGAGAGGTTTTTGTTAACATGAAATCATTTATAAAAGCCTATCTTATGTTTTTCACATGTGTCTCGGATCGAGAGATATGGAGGCTTCTTTGAGACCCAGTTTTCAGAAATTCACCAAATTTCCCAGGAATCTTGTATTGCTATTTTTAGTTAGTTAGCTTTTAATCTTTTGAAAGTTGGTTAATGTAACTGCTGAGTAGTTTCGAATTTGAACTAAAGAAGTGAAGATGTAACTACTTTATATCAGATATTTGTAATTATAAAAAGGGGACAAACATACAGTGCAAGGGTTTGAATTTTGTGCAAGAAGAGGCTCTAGTGCTGGATGTATTACAAGATAATACTCATGAATATTATGTAAGTTTGAAGAATAATATTGATTTTATACATACTTATAAGCCACTTTATCTGTCATGTTGGTTTTGTTTATGATTTGTCTGATTCCTCAATATACAATTTCATTTCTTATTTAATGTTTTTACTCATGCAAATGCTTGTATGTTGTGGATGAAATCAGTATTATATTTGTAATCTTTATGGTTTATTTTTATGTGTTTAATCCCCAGTTCTTCATACTAGTTCATGATTCAGTACGTGTGTTAGCTTGTGGATGTTCTTACCTTATTGTTGATAAATTTTTAGGCCAAACTCAATAAAACCCAATTCCATTTTACTTTTATTTTTGAGATTGTTCTAGCTTGTTCCTGTGGTATTCTAGGAACAATTTCTAGCACAAACACAGAGCATACCATCTCTTGAAAGAAAATTTTGTCGGCACCTACTTAATGAAAAATGAAGGGCTCACTTAGGATGAACCGACGCAAGCATCATATCATCCTGTGTAGTTCCCACCCAATCAATACCAAAATCAGTATCAACCTAAGTACGTTCCTCAGTAGCCGTACGTGTAACAAAATCACTACCAACATAACTAGTACCCACCACAGCAACCACACCCACAGGGAAGGGGTGGTGGAAACTTTAGAGGAAGAGGTGGGGGAGGAGGATTTGGTATAGGAAGAGGCAAAGTTACGTGCTATAACTATGGACAACTGGGTCACTATGCCAGATATTTCTTAGAACTTGCGAAGATATGTTCATATTGTAAGGGACAGGACCATAATGTGGAGGAATGTCCTCAGTTGATCATAAAATGGAAAGCAAGGACTATCACAAGACCTGACCTTGTGCAGAACAAAAACCCAAATCCCAACATGAATGTTAAGATGATTGCGGCTGAACCACGAGATGTGAAAGTCACTGTCATAACATGAGGAGGGGCTGTGACTGGAGATGATTAGGATAAATCAAAAGAACAACTGCAACTACAGGTATGACCTACAACATAGAAGAAATTATTATTTGACGTCCATAAACAAAAGGAAGTATTCTTGGAGATATGACAAGAGTTTGTGGATCCAGCAGAGCCATCGATGTCAGAAGAAGTAAAGGAGATGCCTGAACGATTTCAACACATATTTCAGAAGAATGTCCCACAAAAGGTTAGTAAGCTCAAATCCTTTTTTTCAATTTATCTAACGCTAATGCAAGATAAACATGCTATTGCATAACTACAAGCAATGATAGAAGAGATACCCATAGAGCCACGACCCGAAAAGAAAGTTTAAAAAGTGAGAAGCAAGTTTATAACTGGCCATGAGTTAAGAATGACTGCGCATATAGGAGACTACGATGTGGATTACATCATCTTAGACCTAGGGTCTGATGTCAATATTTTGACGCGACAAACCTGGGAAAGTATGGGAAAGCCACACTTGGACTGGTCCCTAGTCTAGCTGTGACTTGAGAATCAGGCAAAGGTGCTACCCATTGGTCAGTTGAGTCAGGTCCTTGTTGACATTGAAGGATTATGCACGTTTGAGAACTTTGAAGTCATTAATATTGTTGATGAAACAAACCCATATCCTGCATTATTGGGGATAGATTGGGCTATAGACAACCAAACTATTGTAAACTTCAAGAAAAGGATCCTCTCATTCGAGGATAATGAGATAAGAGTGGTTTCACCCATTGATCTGCTAGAGGGACATAGATACGTTGAGCCTATATATAATGATGGATAGGTTGACTACCTTGATCAAATATACAATGTTACTGCATTACAAAAATACTACATTAGTTCGACAGTGGATGGAAACCTGAGCTAGAAGAGTGCTAGTTCCTGCACATCTGACTCAAGGGAAGCTTTGGAGAATTGGAAAAACAGACTACATGAAGACTCTATGAGGAGGTGCACAAGAGTTACATGGTCTGTGCGACGGGTGGACAATGAGCTATGTGAGCTACCCACATATGAGGGTTTACCTAACCTTGCGACCTTCTTAAATGAGTTTGAAAGACTTGTAATGGATTCATAGCGCTTGTTCACACTGGATCATGCACTAAAAGCTACACCCACTAGATGGTGGCGTGGGCATAAGAAGTCTATAACAAATTGGCCACAATGTAGAATATTGACGAAAGTCATATTCAGAGAAGGGGTCACCCTTGTAAACCATAAGTATTCAAGGTTAGTAAACCCCGCAGAACATCTTAATCATTTTCACATGGTATTTGCAGAATACCTGAGGGAGAAGTGGATCCATCATTTTATACATACATTGGAAATGACACCTAGAACCTAGTGCATCTATTGAATTGCGACAAGGAACCCAGAGTGGGAAGGGATCGCTAAGAAGTTTACGCATACATTTAAATTTGCTTATGAGCACCCTATATTTCATGCTGCACTTCATATTATAAAGGAGAAGATATTTGTTGAGATCCATGTCGAAGAGGCTAACTCTTGCCAGTGCAGTGTGACCATTTAGAAATGGATGGGTTGCTACAATATAGCTAGATATCTATATGATGATCTGACTAACATAAACATACCAGAATTAGAAGGCACACGTGAAGTAGAAGGAAGTGGTATTTCAGGTGACCAGTTCCTTAAGCCGTTAAAAATTAAGAAAGTAAACATTGGGTCATCAGATAACCCAAAGTTCGCCAATATAGGAAATTATTGGGATGAAGAGATAGTTGTGAAAATCATGGATTTACTACATGAATATCAATACCTATTCCCTACCAACTTATCATAAATGAAGGGAATAGTGGGAGACTTAGGGGAGATGAAAATATCCCTATGACTAAATGCTAAACCCAGCAAGAAGCGACCATATCAGATGAACCCCAAGTATAAAGAAAGGGTAAAAGAAGAACCGGATCATATCCTTGATGCCGAAACTATTGAACCTATTGAAGAGTCAGAGTGGATCATCCCTATAGTGATCCAGGATAAGAAGATAACAGGTGGAGTCAAGATCTATGTCGACTTAAGAAATATGAATGATGCATGCTTGCATGATCCATTCCCAACACCATTTATAGATTAAGTACTTGAAAGTGTCAGAGGGCAAGAGATGTATTCATTTACTGATGGATTTTCAGGTTATCATCAAGTCAGAATCACGGAGGAGAATCTCCATAAAACATCCTTCATCATTGAATGGGGATGCTACCAGTATATAGTAATGTCCTTTGGACTCAAGAATGCACCTGCTATTTTTTCTAGAATAGTAGTCTCTGCTTTTAAAGATTTTATTCATAAATTTCTTGAGGTATACTTTGATGATTGGACTGTGTTTGGTCTAGTAAGAGACCATATTGAGAGTCTGCACATGATGTTGGATTGTTGTCACTAGTATCAGATTGCGCTTAATTCTAATAAATGTATTTTATGCTCGCCATTTGGCATGCTGTTGGGTCATGTTGTATGTTGCGATGACATTTTTGTCGACCCAGAAAATATTGTGATTATCCTGGACTTACTACTTCCTACATTAGTCACACAACTCAGACCAGTTCTAGGACATACAAGATACTACCAGAAGTTCATAAGAGGAAATGCAACGATCACTGCACCTATGGAGAAACTGTTGAAGAAAGACGCAAAGTTCCAGTGGACAACAGAATGCCAGGAAATCTTGGATAAATTAAATACTACAATGACCACTGCGCCAATACTTATAATCCTGGATTGGAAGAAGGAATTCCATGTGCATGTCGACGCATCATCTTTTGCACTTGGAATAGTCCTGATGCAACCAGGAGAGGGTGCGCTCGACCATCCTATTTCTTTCGCAAGTAGGAAACTAGCAACAGTAGAAAAGAACTTCACAATGATAGAAAGAGAAGGCCTTACTATGGTCTATGCGCTTAAGAAATTTCGACACTATTTGTTGTGTGGAAATTTTCAGATGTACACTGACCATTCGGTGCTGAAACACCTAGTCAAAAAGTGAGTGTTGGGGAGGAATATCTATAGATGGGTTCTCATGTTTCAAGAGTTTGATTTTGAGGTCATTGTTAAACCTGGTCGACTGAATGTTGGACCATACCACCTATCAAGGATAGAGAGTGGTGAAGAGCCAACCATCCTGGAAGATCATTTTCCCGATGCACAACTATTTGCAATCCACATGATGGACAACCAGAACCATGAGTTAATAGCCATCATCAACTTTTTGAGGATAGGATATGCACCTAAAGGAATTTCAACTAACTGGAAAAAGAAACAATTGTTCATAAGAGCTGTTGATTATACATTGATCATGAGACACCTATATAAACTCGGTGCGGATGAGGTACTGCATCCCTATGTCTTCGACCATGAACGACCTTGGGTTATGAGTGAAGCACATGCTGGTGTTGTAGGAGGACACTATGCAGGGAAGGCGATAGTGCACAATATATTGTAGGCAGGATTATGGTGACCAACCATACACATGGATACTAAAATCTTCTACATGTGCTGTGATATTTGTCGAAGGATAGGAAAACCATCATGCCACGATGAGATGCTACTTGCGCCATAGATAACCCTTCAAGAATTTGACAAGTGTATAGTTGATTTTGTTGGACCAATTAGCCCACTAGGGAACAAAACTAGTGCACGTTGCATTATCATTTTGACATACTATTTGACCAGATGGGCTGGAGTTGCAACTATTAAAGATTGTACCATTGCGACTATGGCAAAGTTTTTGTTCAAAAACGTAGTCACCCAATTTGGTTGTCCGAAGATACCACTAAGTGACCAAGGTACACATTTTGTTAATAAAGTGATTTTTGATCTAACTGTAGAAATTTAGATCCAGCATAACAAGATGAATCCCTACCATAACAAGATGAATCATGGAGCTGAGATAGCCCATCCAAGAAATAGTTGCAAGACCATCCGAACCACCGCAGATGAAGAAGTGCAAGACTATCGCTCCTGCGGATAAAATGGGTAAAGAACCCTTAGAAGAGGAACAAGAAGAGGAAGAAACCATGGAAGAAGGATCACCACCACACAGAGGGATGGATTCAGAGGAAGAAGATGAGAATTTCCTGTACTACGTTCAGACAAGGAGAGCCGAAGGTGGACCTCCTAAGGAAGGAGACTACAACTCTTGTAGCTTCGTGGATCCCTAAAAATGTACCCGTGCTGATGGAAATCATGCCCAAGTTGGCTAAGTTTAAGTTTGAGGACTTTGACACTCAACTGCAAGACAGATTAAAGAGAGCAGACTGCATGGTCACGAGCCAGCCTGATCCAAGTGGAGCACAAGTGCTCAGGCCGATGGAGTGGGCCAAGGAAGTTTCCCACACAGGTTTGATTAACCTATTGTTTATGCCCCTTCTTCCCGAACTAGAAGAAGGAATTTCATGTGCATGTTGACGCGTCATATTTCGCACTCGGAATAGTCCTGATGCAACCAGGAGAGGGTGCGCTTGACCATCATATTGCTTTTGCAAGTAGGAAACTATCAACAGCAGAAAAGAAATACACGACAAAATAAAGAGAAGGCCTTTCTATGGTCTATGCGCTTCAGAAATTCTGACACTATTTGTTGGGTGGAAATTATTAGATGTACATTGACCATTCACCACTAAAATACATAGTCAACAAGCGAGTGTTGGGGAGGAATGTCTGTAGATGGCTTCTCCTATTTCAAGAGTTTGATTTTGAGGTCATTGTTAAACCTAGTTGACTGAATGTTGGACCAGACCACCTATCAAGGATAGAGAATGGTGAAGAGACAACCAGCCTGGAAGATAATTTTCCTGACACACAACTATTTGCAATCCACATGATGGACAACCAAAACCATGAGTTTAATGCCATCATTCACTTTTTGAGGATAGGATATGCACCTGAAAAAACGTCAACTAACCAAAAGAAATAATTTTTCGTAAGAGCTGCTGATTATACATTGATCACGAGACACCTATATAAGCTAGGTGCAGATGAGGTACTGCGTCGTTGTGTATTCGACCATGAAAAACCTTGGGTTATGAGTGAAGAAAATGCTGCTATTGCAAGAGGACACTATGCAAGGAAGGAGACAGTGCGTAAGATATTGGATGCAAGATTATGGTGACCAACCATACACATGGATACTAAAAGATTTTGTAGCCGCAGTGATATTTGTCAAATGATAGGAAAGCCCATCGTGCCGTGACGAGATGCCGCTTGCGGCACAGATAACCCTTCAAGCATTTGACAAGTGGACAGTTGATTTTGTTGGACCAATTAGCCCACTAGGGAAGAGAACTGGTGCGTGCTACATTATCACTGTGATAAACTATTTGACCAGATGGGATGGAGTTGCACTTGTTAAAGATTGTACCATTGCGACTGTGGCAAAGTTTTTGTTCAAAAATGTAGTCACCCAATTTCGTTGTCAGAAGATAGTACTAAGTGACCAAGGTACACATTTTGTTAAAAAAGTGATTGTTGATCTGACTGTAGAACGTCAAATCTAGCATAAGAAGATGAATCCCTACCATCCTTGGGTGAATGGAACAGTTGAAGCTTTCAACAAGATTCTGGAGAATGCATTGACCAAAGTATGCAACATGTGTCGAGCTGACTCGAATCAAAGAGTATCAGCTCTGATATAGGAATATTGTAAAAATTGCAAGTGAATAACAAGGCACACCCCATTCAGACTGGTATATGGACAAGAAGTTGTTGTGCCAATGGAGTACATTGTGCCAAGTCTAAGAATCGATGCACTGACAGACATGACCAATGGAGATGTTGTCGAGTAGAGGATGACATATCTCATGTAAATGGAAGAAGAATGCTTCATTGCAGGATTTCATCAGACAATTGAGAAGCGGTGAAAGAAAGCATGGCATCATTTCCATATCAAGGTTAAACCATTCAAATTAAGAGGACTTGTGTTTCTATATGAGAACAAAATTTTCAAACCCCCTAGAAAGCTAAGGATACATTGGCTAGGACCATATGTGGTCACACACATCACTGATGTGGGTGCAGTAAAACTATAGAATCTAGACGGTACCTATGTCACGGGTATGGTGAATGGCAGTTGCCTAAAACTATACTATGACGATAATAACATCCTGGGTTAGAATTGCACCGTGCGATGAAAAAAAAAGGGAAGGTCCGAAAGACGTAAACATTGCTCTATCGCACGTCTATGATAGAACAAGTGCGTAGCACAGAAGAAGGGAGGTAAAGTGCATAGAAAAGAAAAAAGTGCAGCAAAAAAGTGGAAAGTGCTGTAAAAAGTGGAAATGACAAGCTGACCGACATTAAAGTGCAAATATCTAGTGAATATTGACGCAGATGTGATAGCTAGGTGTCATTAATTTGACGAGATATGAGGAGAATGATGACGTGCAGTAAGGTCACATCCGATGGATCCGCCATAACTATTCTGACAGAAATAGCGTAGCACTCAAGTTAATGGCTTAATGAAAAGATGCGACAGCCGAGAAGCCCATGTGACGGATTATACATTAACCTCCCTTTGCATGATGACTGCATGATGTGGTGGCAGGTATAAGTGCAAGGCTTTGCCAACAAGCATTCCTTTACAACCACAGAGCGAGCTAGAGAGAACAAGAGCCGAGCAATTATACAGCCGAACCTTGTTGAAGTAAGTAGATGCCCGTGGTAATTGAGATCCCTAGCGACAGTGAGCCATCAGACGCAACTATTATCTCTGGTTACCCAATCGAATAAGAGATTACATTCCTTGAGATACAACAACCATAGCAACAACCAAATATGGATCAAATGGTTAGAAAGTGGAAGAAACCTTCCAATGGCGTTGGTCACACTACAATTCCCACCCTTGGTTTGCGCGTTGTGTCGAACCCATATCAGAGACCATCAGCTGCTCCTGCAGTTACAGCACCTGTCATGGAGCATGTTAGCGCTAGAAATTGTTCTGAGACTTCAAAAGAACAAGCCAGCACAATCTCATAAAACAAAACTAAGTAAAATAGGTTTTTTTAGGGTTTTGGTTATACATTTTGTAAACAAGAGGGTAAAATATTCACAAGGCTAAGGAAAACACTAAATCATGCAAAAATAAGGACTAATATGCATAATATATAAAAAATAAATCATAAACAATAATCACGACTTTGAATTTCATCCACAGTTAACAAGCATTTCATGAATAATAAATTCAAACAAGAAATGCATATATCAACTGAGCGATTAAACAAATTAGAAATGAAACCAACAAATAGGCTAAATTGGTCTTATAGTTTCATATATTTCATAATCATCCATTCAAAATACATAAGATTTTTTTACACTTAGCTCCATAAACAACAGCTTGATAGCCTCCCCTTGTACAAAAATCCAAACCCTCAGTCTTTTTGCTAGCCTTACTTTTATCTTGATTTCTCAAAGACAGTTACATAACTGAAAAAACTACCTTTAGGTCATACTATCAAATTGTTCAATAAGAATATAGTCATACAAAATAAAATAACTTTAAAAAAAAAAACTAACCAATAACCATTATTCTTAAAGCACTTTACAAGTCCTTAGTAGCCTCTACTAAAAGAGCTATCCCTTATAAATCTTGACTCTTCTTTCTTTCTTTCTGGTGATCAGATTCCAACTCTTTAACTCTTTTTGAAAGCTCTTGATTCTGCTGTGTTAGCTCTTGAATGGTTTGTTTCAGTTATGCATATAGACTTTGTGTCTGTCTTTTCCTTTTCAAAGCCTCCTTTGAAACTACAATTAATTCTTGATAGTGGCTATTTACCTCTTATAAATCTTCTCTCAATCTTCTGTTACCAGTCACCAATCGCTTATTTGTCTCATGCAGGTACTCTATCTAATATTTGTATTGTTTGATACTCCTCTGCAAATTTTCATTTTCTGAATCAATGCACTTCCCTTCTGATACTCGATGCATTTCTTCTAGCATCCATGGAATTTTTAACTTCTTAAAAATATTTTCATCTTCTTCCAGCTATTCTATCATGACCACAGGGACTTCTGGATATTTTTTGACTTCAACACTACATTGGGTTGATTGCTCTGCAACCCTTCCTTTCTCTGCACAAAAGTTTGATATGACTAAATGTTGCTTCTTTAAATCATCTTGATGCTGGTATAAGATTACCTTCTTTTGAACTTCCTCAAATATCTCAAAAATTTTGGTCTCAGTGAAAGCTAATTTATTTTCTAAAATAATTTTCTTCTTATCTTTCATCTCCTTTTCATTTTGATCTTCATTGTCTTCTAACTCTTCTTGAGATGAAGAATCTTCAATTACTGTAATTTTCTTTTGAGCTAGTTTAGGTTTTAACAATTTTTTCATATTCAACCTGAGTTTATTATTAGGTCTAGTCTTGGACCTCCAACCTGACCCTATTTCCCCTAACATACACAAAGATTTTCCTTGATGTCTGATAGAAGTTAGTTGAACTACCATTATTTTAATCCCTCGTTACATTACCCCCTCTTCAGAATGTTTCTGTTCATCTTGTTCAGTGTCAACCCTAGCTTCGTCAAACAAAGACTTTTCCTCATCTTCAAACTACACTATAATGGGAACTTGTTCCTATTATTTTACATTTTCCTTTACTTCTTGGTTTAGTTCTACATGCAGAGTATCTTCAATATGATCCACATCTTTTACTCCTGCCTTTGAAATTTCATTTTCCTCAATATTGGTCTGCTGTTCAACTTCAACATTTTCATCTCCTTGAGTCATAGATTTTTCTGGTACATTATCCTCTTCAATCTTTCCTGTGACTCTCTTTTTCAGTTTCTTGACCAAATTATGACCTTTATTAAACCGTATTTTATGGGCTTGATCTTCCTTCTCTGCTTGAAATCCAGACCAAAATAGAAAATAATCCCATGTTTGCTCCTTCTTTCGAAGCACAGTACTTATGATTAGCTTTATTAGCCCATGATGAAATATATATTGTTTATTATGGTATTGATGTTCCTTTACCCTCCTAGACATCTTTTGTAGACTTTTAAGTAAAAATAATGGAAGATTCATCTTCGCTTTATGGTTAAGATGCTGCAAAAACCTGAAATGATACTTAAAAAAAAATTAAAATATTTCTTCACAAGTGATATAACTTTGCATAATTTGTATTGGCTCTCTCCATTCTACTTTGAATTTTTGGATATGTATTCCTTTACCCTAGTTTGCAACCACATCTGGAAGTGAGTAATTCTGTGCATCAAAGGTAAAAGGTACTTTTTAAAACCATTATTCGCCTTCATCTGGGATCCCTGTAGCTTCTTCTATCAGTTCTCTGGTCAACTCAATATTCAAGGTGTCAAAAGTAACAATATATTTACCCAAACACTGAGCAAAATTATATGAGACCTCTGTGTGATACCCATCAATTTTCTCAAAAAAGCTTAACCATCCTACCTCTAAAAACAATCTTGCAGATTATGGGAAAGCTTGAACCCAAGACATGTCTGAGGGTTCGGATCTATTTGTTTTCCCACTCTTCATTTTAAATGATTGAACAAATTTCTTCTTTCAATAAAGAACTCTAACTCTATTCAGATATATGCAATTTTGACAGTCAATGATATGTTGGGAAACTAAACCCCTAAACTAGATTTTATCACTTAAACTGATAAGTATCTTAATTATATTGATAGAGAAAATTCAACATTTAGCATCAATTGGGTTTATATACTAACATTCTTCATTAAATTCCATAATTAATCTTCTTTCAACGAAAACCCAAATACATGGAATATGATAGAAATTCACCTCCTACCCGTCAAAATAGTGAATTCAACTGCTAGAAATGCATTTTATCATCTTCTAGGTGTCTAATTTCATTCTTTAATCCTCCTCTGACCACCACAATAGTGCCAAACAGTCGCCCTTCAAAGCCCTAAATTACTGACCTTCTTCAAACCTTGATTACAAACTACCAAAACTTTGCCATGAACTCGTATGTTCTTCATGCACCTCAGGAATTGTGTAATTCGAGGTGAATTTTCCTCATCATGGATAATTATCAATGTTCCACTATTCTATATCATAACTTCCATACCACCACAACTTACTCTAATGTTTGCTTGCTTGAACTGTTAACACCTGTCACAATGATCACTCTGGCCGAGAACACGTATCAAACCCATTGACAAGTGTGAATGACCTCTCCTATGCACGAATTTCCAAAACTTTGAACCAAAAATCATGATTTTCAAATAGCACAATTTTCTTGTAGTGTGCGTGTGTAACTTTTTTGGGCTTGCGCTACAAGAATGCATGTTTCAATAATTTTCAAAAATAAACCTCACAACAAAGGGTTAAATTTGGTTAAAATACTTAGGATAAAACTTTATGATATTTTTTAGGACTTTTAATTCATATAAACATCCTACAAGCCCTTGAAAATTATAAATCTTGCTAGGTAAAGCAAAAATTGGAAAAAAATAAATGAAGTCACCTAAATACAAACATAAAAATCAAAGAAAAGGATTAAAGTAACCTAAAATCCAAACTTAAAAATGAACAAAACCATGTTTCAAAAAACAAGAAAATGCTTTAAAATGAGAAGCAAAAACAGGCTATAACATCTGGCTCTCGCTGCGGGATGAAGTCCTCCCTGTGTGAGGCTTCAAGAAACTATAGATCATTGCCTTCTATGTTATAACTACAAGTTCTTGCTACTCTGCAAAAATTCCATTGGGTCATGGAGTCTTTATTATGTTCTTCAAACCGGTATATACAATGAAAGTCCAATATCTACCTCAAAAGCTGTAAAAATGTTTGAGGAAACATCCATTAATTGGATTAGATAATTCCTCACCATCCAAAGTCTGTAACACAAAATTATTATTCTCCAGAATCTTTGATACTATGAAAGGACCAAACCATAGATTATCAAAATTGCCATGCTTTCCTTTCTACTCCTTTCTAGCATCACATCTCAAAACCATATCTCCATTTGAAAAGGTGGTCTCCTTGATCTTTCTATCAAACCTTTCTTTGATCTTTGTCCTGTACAGCTGAGTTTTTTCCTCTACTGTTTCACGTTTCTGTTGTAACTCTATCAGTGCATAAATTCTTCTTTGAATATCACTAGGTTCTTCTTGACTATCTTGAAGAAATTTCATCACTGGAATACCTAGTTAAACAGGAAACACTACATCAGTACCATATACCAATTGAAAAGGAGAATTTCCAATTGCCTTTTTAATTGTTATTATGTCCACCCACAATGCATATTTTAACATTGAGTCCCATGATCATTTATTCTGCTTCAATAACTTCTTGATACTATGAATAATACTCTTATTAGTTGACTCAGCTAACCCATTTCCCTGAGGATAATAACGTGTTGAGTGTTTCAAAATAATCCCATTCTTTTCACAAAATTCCACCATATATTTAGACTTAAAAGCTTCAGCATTATCAATCAATAACTTCTTGGGACATCCAAATATGCTAAGAATATTTTCCTGAATAAAATCTATGATTACCTTGTCTGTTGCATTTCTTGTGGGGATAGCTTCTACCCATTTAGTGAAGAAATATGTATCTGTCAAAATCCATTTATGCTACCCTAAAGAGGAAGGATTTATCTCCCCTGTGAAGTCCAAACCCCACTGCTAAAAAGGGACATTTACTGCAATAGACTGTAATGGTAAAGACACCAATTTTTGCTTGCCAGCAAACTTTTGACAAGGGATACATGCTCTTACCTACCGATATACATCGAATAATAACGAAGGCCAATAGTATTCAGCTCTCAAAATTTTATAAGTTGTTTCCTTCCAATACTTATGTCCCCCACAAGCACCTTCATGTGATTCATTGATTATTTATTCAATTTTTGGCTTATCCAAACATCTAAGCAAAATACCCCCTAGATATTTCCAAAACAGTTGTTGTTCTATCAAACAATATTTAGTAGTTTTCAACTTCAATGACCTAGCAGCTTTCTTGTCTATATGTTCTGCACATTGTAAATACAAGAGAAAGTGTACAATATCTGCATACCATGTGAATTCTACATAGTGGTTTGTAATTCTTTCCTTCTCCTACTATGCTTGCAATTCTTCTTGTGTTGGTTGTTATGCCATGAGATGTAGACCTAAAGCTTGACAATTTGAATCAGCTAACAATTTAGCCAAACCTTATCCATTTAATAGATTTGTAGGCTTAATGTCCACATCATATTCCATTATTTTTGCAATCCATTTCCCTCTTTTTCCCTCACTATCAGGTTGAGTCAAAACATCCTTATTGGCAGCATTAGGAACATAAGCAATGAATTTGGAATGTAAAACATAAATTCTGAAAAACTTTAATGCCTTTACCAATGAATAATCTTGCTTCTCTAAAGTGATGTACTTCAACTATGAGTCTCTGAGGGTCTTGCTGAAAAATGAAATTGGCTCTTCAAGTTCATCCTTATTCTTCTGTAATAAAACAACAGCTAAAGTATCCTTTGATGCAAAAGAAAATGTCAAAAAATCCTTTGTAAAATAAGGGCTTACTAGTACAGGTGCTTCACTAAGATCCATCTTAATCTTTTCAAATCAATTTTTAGCTTCTGTAGTCCACTTAACTTCCTGATCCTTCTTCAACATGGTTGTAATCTGTTTAAATTTGGTATGAATCAACGCAGGAAATTTATTTTTCCAATAAAATATTGCACATCCTTCTTGCTCCTTGGTAAACTAATTTTCAGAATAGCTTTTACCCTTCTGGATCTATCCTTATGCCATCAACTGAAACTAAATGACCCAACAACTTACCTTATTGTACAGAAAAATGTGACTTTTTGGGATTAAGAGACAAACCATATTTTCTGCATTTCAGGAAAGTTTGTTTTTAAGTGTTTTAGGTTCTCATCATTAGATTGTGAGAATACTATAATATCATCTAAAAAGATCACTACAAACTTATCCCTCTCTCCCACAAAGGCTATGTCCATAACTCTTTGAAATGTAGCTCCAGCATTCATTAATCCAAAAGGCATTTTGTAGTACATGAAAGTACCCCAAGGAGTAGTAAAAGCTGTCTTTTCTCTATGATCAGGGTGCATTGCAATTTGGTTATACCCTAAAAAACCATCTACCATTGAGATTCTTTGTGCACCAACCACCTTCTGCAATATTTTCTCTATCTTTGGCAAAGGGTAATTATCCTTCAATGAAGACCTATTCAAATTTCAAAAATCACACACAATCTGATTTCACCATTCTTTTTTCTAACAGGTACTAGATTGGCTACCCATGAAGAATATTGGAGGGGAACAATAATCTTAGAATATAACAATTTTTTTACCTCCTTTTCTATAATGGGAAACAAAGCTGGATTGATTCTCCTTAATTTTTGTCTGAAAGGTTTAACATTTGGTTTCAAAGGCACTTTATGTTGTATAATACTAGTATCATATGTCTTCAAATCCTCGTATGACCAAGAAAAAACATTAACATACTCTTTTAATAACTTGATGTACCTGTTTCTTTGCTCTGTTGTGAGTGCCTTTGAGATCTTCACCATTCTAGGATGCTCCTTGGTGCCAATATTACAATCCATTACATTTTATTCTAAATACTGCATAGCTAGTTTTAAAGGGGTATCATCCTTCGAAAAAATCCTCTCCATTTCTTTATATTATCAAGCATAGAAGGTCTATACCTAACTTCAATAGGATACTTCAGCTGTGTTGTTTTAGGAATCCTGAAATGTGTGGCTACTAGGGCAACAGAATCAGCAGTTTTGTTATGGTCCCTAGGAATATAAGTAATATTAAAAGCCACAAAGAAATTGTCTATCATATCCCATAATTCATTCTTGTACACTTTCAACAAATCTTGCTTTACATGATAGTTATTCCTTACTTGCTGAACAACCAGCTCGAAGTCGCCATACACAGAGATTTGTTGAATACCTAGATCTTTCGCAACTCTCAAATCTAATAACAGAGCCTCATACTCTGTTGTATTATTAGTGGTAATAAATTCCAACTTATACATTAATCTTACCGCTTCACCACAGGAGATATTAGAACAACTCCTGCTCCAACACCTTCTTTAGATGATGATCCATCAAAATACATTTGCCAAAGTTCATCCTCTTGTTCCCTAGTGCACTTGACTGATTTTTCTTTTTCAACATATAATAAACTAGTAGCATCATTATCATCGCTAAAGTGCAACATACAAGTACCCAAATCCTTTTCAACAACATATAATGGATGATTTGTAGGATTCTTGTCATTAGTCACAATATAAGCAAATTGTAACTCTCTATACAAGATTCTGTTTTCACCTCCAAAGATAGGGATGATTGCATATGTGAAGTCCATCTGTAGAGTTCCACCTACCTTCTTGGCCCAAGATCTAGAGAGGAGCATTCCAAACTTAGGTGTGATGTCTGCCACTACTACATCCATAATCACACTCTTCATTGGTAGCTGAGCTAAACTAACTACCATATCCTTTATCACTCCTAAACATTTTACAGCTCAAGAATCAAAAGAATACAAGTCATGATAATGTTTTGTTATGCTCAACCCTAAATCCTCCATGACTGCTTTTGGCATTAGATTATGAGATACTCCTGAATCCAAAAGGCAATCATGTATCATCTTCTCATGAATGGTTAATGTAATGTAAAAAGGAGGAGATGACTTGCATCATTTTCAATTTTTTCTGCCAAAGTTGATCCAATAAAATTTTTAGGAATTTGCTCTTGTAAATTTACTGTGTCAGAGGGAACTTGAATGTTTGCTGAACCAATCATTTTCAAGACTGAATTTTTATAAGAAGGATTCTTTATCAAATCAGTGAAAGGCATAGGGATATTAATTTTGCAAAATTCATTTTCAAGATTAAAATTCTAGATACCTTTATTCACCTCTTCAACTTCAATAACCTTCTTTTGTTTATCCTGATTCTATTTTTTTTCTAATACTAGATCAGACTACTGTTCAGGAGGCAGAATTACCTTTTTCCTGGGATTTTGAACCACCTGTTTTGGCCCTGATCTTAAATTTAGGGTGTTCTTTGTATCAGTTCAATATATATGAGTAGTTACCTCAAGATTTAAATAATTTTCTGTTTCAAACACATCTGCATCATAATATTCTGAGTTTAAAAAATCCTCCTCAGTCACACAAGCTTCAGTCAACTGTTCTCCAAAATAATTCATATCTTGATCTGGATCCTCAAAAAACTCTTCTTCTTCTATTTCTCCTTCATCATTAACATTATTCTGAAGTGGGGAGGCACCTTTTGATCCTCAGTTTCTCTTATTTGTCATTGTATATCATTGTTTCTTCTCTCTATAGGAATGAAATGAGGTGCAAACTGTCTTCTGAATTGATTTGGATTATTAGGGTTTATGTCTCCCTCTTGAACATGTTTGTTTGAATTTTTCTCTAATTCCAATTTGTTTAGTTTTGTTGTTAGTATTTTCACAAGTTTTTCCATCTCATCAATTTTACCTTTTGCAGAGTGGGATGTTGAAACCACTGGAGCTGCCTCTTTCTTACCCTTTCTGTCATAAACTTGTTGAGTTGAGTTTCCCTTCAGTCTATTGGAAGCAAGTATATTAGATTCCATTTCTAATGCTAACTCTTGCATATTAAGTAAAGTAACAAGTCTTCTTTCTCTCAAGATTAGGGAAAACTCATGATCAAAAGCATTAGCATAAGTGAGTTTTGTAGAAGTTTCAGAAGGTTTAATCTCTGCAGGGATTCTGCCATACATTTTATTCAACCTCTTAGAGAAATCAGCTATAGTTTCATATTTCTTCCTTCTAACAGATCTTCTATTAGAGAAATCAGCTATATGTGTGATCCTTAGTATCACCCCATTGTCTCATGAAAAGATCCTAAAGTTCTTCTATTATAGTAATAGAGTTTGCTGGTAACTCTCTGAACCATCTTCTGACCTCTCCATGTAGACTCTAGATGAACATCCTCATCCACACATCCTTTGCCTCGATATTCTGATTATCTGCATAGCGGAGAAATGCATCCCAATGCTCCTCAGTTGTGGTCTCACCTTATCCATTAAATAGGTAAGTATTTTTGCTAATCTCCACAAGGGAGAGCATTTAAGGGTTGAAGCAAAACTAGAGGTGCATACCTAGCTTCCACCATTCGGTCCATCATGTCTAATGGTTGATTTTGGGCTGCCATATTTAAGTTGACTGATTTAGATGAAGGAAAGACTTGACTAGGACTTGGCTGAAAAGGAGTCTTACCAACTTTGAGGTGGAATAAAGGGATTTTTCCAGGAGCTAAAGTCTTTGCTTTCTTGAAAGATTTAGGATCAGTAAAAATCTGAAAATTACTAACAGGGATTGTAGGTTTCAACCAGGATGAATCTTGTTCCTCCTCCTTCAAAACAGAAAAAGGTGATGATAAGTCTAGTTGATTAGGGTTACATAAGGATGGAGATGACTGAGACCTTTTGATTTTCCTAGTTGTTTTTAGAATCTGCTCTGGGTTTGAGATACCCAGTTGTAAAGGTGAACTAGGTCTACTTCTTGTTCCAACTCCTTTAGTAGCCACTGTGAAATACTTGGTGAAATGTAGTCTTTAAAAATTTGCCGGTTTAATTCAACCTCTCAAACCCAGTTAAATGATGAGTAACCCAGGGAAAGTAGGCTTTCAGCTTCATCCCCGGCAACGGTGCGAAAGTTGTTAGTGCCAGACATTGTTCTCATACTACAAAAGAACAAGCCAACACAATCTCATAAAACAAAACTAAGTAAAATAGGTTTTCTTTAGGGTTTTCGTTGTACAGTTTGTAAACAAGAGGTTAAAAACTTCACAAGGCTAAGGTAAACACTAAATTATGCACAAAGAAGGACTGAGATGCATAATATATAAAATATAAACCATAAACAATAATCATAGCTGTGAATTTCATCCACACTTAACAAGAATTTCATGAATAATAACTTCAAACAAGAATTAAATATATCAACTAAGTGATTAAACAAAACAGAAATGAAACTAGCAAATAGGCTAAACCGGGCTTATAGTTGCATATATTTCATAATCAGTCATTCAAAATACATAATAGTTTTCAACACTTAGCTCCATAAGCAACATCTTGATAGCCTCCCCTTGTACAAAAATTTGAACCCTCAGTCTTTTCCCAGCCTTACTTTTATATTGATTTCTCAAAGACAGTTACATAACTGAAAAAACTACCTGTAGGTCATACTACCAAATTGTTCAATAAGAATATAGTCATACAAAATAAAATAACTTTTTCAAAAAAACCTAACTAATAACCACTATTCTTAAAGCACTTTACAAGTCCTTAGCAGCCTCTGCTAAAAGAGCTATCCCAATTAAATCTTGAGTCTTCTTTCTTGCTTTCTAGTTATCACCTTCCAAGTATTCAACTCTTTTTGGAAGCTCCTGATTCTGTTGTGTTAGCTCTTGAATGGTTTGTTTCAGTTCTGCATACAAAGTTTGTGTCTTCCTTTTCCTTTTCAAACCCTCCTTTGAAACTGCAATTAATTCCTGATAGTGTCTATTTAACTCTTCTAAATCTTATCTCAATATTCTGTTAGCAGTCACTAATCCCTCATTTGTCTCATGCAGGTACTCTATCTGATATTTGTACTATTTGATACTCCTCTACAAATTTTCATTTTTTGAATCAATGCACTTCCCTTATGATACTGGATCCATTTCTTCTGGCATCCATGGAATTTTTAACTTCTTAAAAATCTCTTCATCTTCTTCCAGTTGTTTTGTCATGACCACAGGGACTTTTGAATATTTTTTGACTTCAACACTGCATTGGGTTGATTTCTCTGCAACCCTTCCTTTCTCTGCACAAAATCTTGATATGACTGAATGTTGCTTCTTTAAATCATCTTGATGTTGGTCTAAGATTACCTTCTTTCAAACTTCCTCAAATATCTCTGAAATTTTGGTTTCAGTGAAAGCTAATTTATTTTCTGAAATAATTTGCTTCTCACCCTTCATCTCCTTTTCATTTTGATCTCCACTGTCTTCTAACTCTTCTTGAGATGAAGAGTCTTCAATTACTATAATTTTCTTTTGATCTAGTTTAGGGTTTAATAATTTTTTCATATTCAACTTAAGTTTATTCTTAGGTCTAGTCTTGGGCCTCCAACCTACCCCTATTTCCCCTAACATACACAAATATTTTCCTTGATGTCTGATAGAATCTAGCTGAACTACCTTTATTTTAATCCCTCGTGACATTACCCCCTCTTCAGACTGTTTCTGTTCATCCTGTTCAGTGTCAACCCTAGCTTCATCAGATAATGACTTTTCCTCACCTTCAGACTGCACTATAATAGGAACTTGTTCCTGTTCTTTTACATTTTCCTTTACTTCTTGGTTTAGTTCTACATGAAGAGTATCTTTTACAGGCTCCACATCTTTCACTCCTGCCTTTGAAATTTCATTTTCCTCGATATTGGTCTTCTGTTTAACTTCAACAATTTCTTCTCCTTGAGTCATAGATTTTTCTAGTGCATTATACTCTTCAATCTTGACTGTGACTCTCTTTTTGAGTTTATTGACCAAATTATGACCTTTATTCAACTGTCTTTTCTAAGCTTGATCTTCCTTCTCTATTTGAAATCCAGACCAAAATAGAAAATAATCCCATGTTTTCTCCTTGTTTCAAAGCACATTACTTATGATTAGCTTTATTAGCCCATGATGAAATATAGATTTTTCAGTATGGTCTTGATTCTCCTTTACCCTACTAGACATCTTTTGTATAATTTTAAGGAAAAAGAATGGAATATTCATCTTTGCTTCATGGTTAAGATGCTTTGAAAACCTGAATGATACTTAAAAACAAATGCAAATCTTCCTTCACAAGAGATATAAATTTGCATAATTTTTATTGGCTCTCTCCATTCTGGTTTGAATTTCTAGATATGTACTCCTTTACCCCAGTCTGCAACCACGTCTGGAGGTAAGTAATTATGTGCATCAAAGGTAAAAGATACTTTTTTCAACCAATATTCACCTTCATCTGGGATCCCTGTAGCTTCTATTATCAGTTCTCTGTTCAACTCAATCTTAAAAGTGTCAAAAGTAACAATATATTTATCCAAACATGGAGAAAACTTATATGAGAACTCTATGTGACACCCATACATTTTCTCAAAAAAGATTAACCATCCTACCTATAAAAACAATCTTGCACAGTCTGGGAAAAATTGAACCCAAGACATGTCTGAGGGTTCTGCTCTGTTTGTTTTCCCACTCCTCTTCATTTTAAATGACTGAACAAATTGCTTAAATTGCTTCTTTCAGTAAAGAACTCTAACTCTATAAAGATATTTGCAATTTTTACATTCAATGATATTATGGGAAACTAAACCCCTAAACTAGATTTTATCACTTAAACTGATAAGTATCTTAATTCTATTGACAGATAAAATTCGACATTTAGCATCAATTAGGTTTATATACTATCATTCTTCATTAAATTCCATAATTAATCTTTTGTCAATGAAAACCCAAATACATGGAATATGATATCAATTCGCCTCCTACCTGTCCGAATAGTGAATTCAGCTGCTAGAAATGTTTTTTCCTGTCTACTAGGTGTCCAATTTCATTCTTTAATCCTCCTTTGACCGCCACGATAGTGCCAAACAGTCCCCCTTCAAAGCCCTAAATTACCGACCTTCTTCAAACCTTGATTACAAACTACAAAAACTTTGCCATGAACTCGTATGCTCTTCATGCACCTCAGGAGATGTGTAATTCAAGGCAAATTTCCTCATCATGGATAATTATCAATGTTCCACTACTTTGTATCATAACTTCCAGACCACCACAACTTACCCTGATGATTGCTTGCTTGAACTGTTAACACCTCTCACAATGATTACTCTGGCCGAGAACATGTATCAAACCCATTGACAAGTGTGAATGACCTCTCTTATGCGTGAATTTCCAAAACTTCAAAAAAAATAATGATTTCCAGATAGTGCGATTTTCTTGTAGTCCGTGTGTGTAACTTTTTCGGGCTTGCGCTACAAGAATGCCTGTTTCAATAATTTTCAAAAATAAACCTCACAACAAAGGGTTAACTTTGGTTAAAATACTTAGGATAAAACTTTATGATATTTTATAGGACTTTTAATTCATATAAACATCCTACAATCCCTTGAAAATTATAAATATTGCTAGGTAAAGCCAAAATTAGAAAAAATATATGAAGTCACCTAAATAAAAACATAACAATCAAAGAAAACACTTAAAGTAACCTAAATCCAAACTTAAAAATGAACAAAACCATGTTTCAAAAAACAAGCCAATGCTTTAAAATGAGAAGCAAAAACAAGCTATAATAGAGCTGAGACAACCCACCTAAGAAATAGTTGTAGGACCATCCGGACCACCACAAACGAAGAAGTACAAGACTACCACTCCTGCGAATAATTTGGGTAAAGCACCCTTAGAAGAGGAACACGAGGAGGAAGAACCCATGGAAGAATACTCACCACTACGCAGAGGGGTGGATTCAGAGGAAGAAGATGATAATTTCCCGTACTACATTCGAACAAGGAGAGCCAATGTGCCGAAGGTGAACCTCCTAAGGAAGGAGACTACAACTCTTATAGCATCATAGAGCCCTAAAAATGTCCCCTTGCTGATGGACATCATGCCTAAGTTGGCTAAGTTTAAGTTCAAGGACTTTGACACTCGACTAGAAGACGGATTAAAGAGAGCAGACTGCATGGTCACGAGCCAGCCCGATCCAAGTGGAGCACAAGTGCTCAGGCCAATGGAGTGGAACGAGGGAGTTTCCCATGTAGGTTTGATTAACCTACTGTTTATGCCCCATTTTGGCCATAGTGTACTTGAAGAAGCTATTGGTATTCTTTCACATAGGATTCATGTGGCTCGATTGACCATACTCTGTCGATGCCGAGCTGATTTCGGTAATAATAGGCCTCCCAGATGAAGGAGATGACCCTGCACCATACTTGTCCAGGAAAGACACCACCTAGATCAAGCAGAAGTATAACTTGTGACACATAAAGAGTGGCTTCCTAATTGGCCCAATCGACAACACAAGTGTGTGATTTGTTGCGAGGATCTTATCTTATAAGTTTCTACACAAGATGAGGCCCAATCAATGTTCGACGGTGATGGTGGAACTCGTAGATTTATTTGCATTGGATACAAATTCCATTATTCCTAGATCATTAAAGGAAATTTGCATTCTAAAATGGGCCTTATAAGAAAACGCTCCAACAATAAATTTTGTGAGTTGGAATTTAGGAACCAATAGAATTTCAATAAAAAATGAGTCAGCCATAATGGTTGAATTGACATATTTCTCATAAAAGAAAACTACTTTTTTGGTTCATATTTTCGACATATCTCCCTGTGTTTTTACTCAAATTATAAGCGGGAGAGATCATTGGATGTGGAATTTAATTCTGCATCCAACGCGTACCCACATGGCATACTTTTGACAGATGCTGCTACCCCAAAAAATAAGAAATACCTGAAAAAATGTGATGATCACCTGGAAAGACATCATCATCATGTTTTTTCAGGTATTTCTTATTTTTGGGGTAGTGGGGTCTATCAAAAGTATGCCATGTGCGTACTCGTTGGATGTGAAATTAAATTGTGCATCCAGTGAGCTCTCTCACTCAAAATTTGAGTAAAATCACAGGGAGATATGTTGAAAATACGAACAAAATAAGTAGTTTTTTCATTCTTCCTCCAAAATTAATAACTATTATTTTATTATTTTCCTTAGGAGGCCCATTTTAGACCTCAAATTTCCTCTAATGACTCATCTTAATCTCATTCACTATGTGGGCCAAACCGTCGGACTATGTACAGATGGATGTCCCACTACCTTGCCATGGCACAAGGTACCAAAACGTGTGGGATGACATAAAAGACCTGACCCAATGGAAGGAAAACAACATCGAGTTATTTTTGCATGCAGAGGCATTACGTGATGTTGTCCACTAGTCCCACAAAACTCATGCTGCGATGGTACATAGGTACGCAACATTTATTAACTTTTAGGCTAGAGGACATAATATAATTCTAAAGCCAAAAAGCGACTCGGCTAGACAAGTGCACCATGCAGGATTCATGGTGAAGGATGAGTATGTGGATGCAATCATCCACCTATGGCCAAAAGAATGATGTGACCCACTGTCAGAGCCACTGCCTGAAGGATAGAATGAGGAGGGCCTACCACTTCACCAAGTTCATGGTGAAGGTAATGAAGGAGGCGACGGACAAGATAACATGTCACAAGATGATGACAATAGGAATAGCTCGAATCAAAGTAATTTGGAGCACACACCAAGTCCAGAGCATGTGCAAACCCAAACACAAACAATGCAATAAGCAGGCCATCCACATAGCAAGAAACAAAAATCTGATAAAGCATCGAACACAAATGCATTGATAGAAGATGATGTGGAGGAGTTCGTAGTAGTTGTTTCTAAATTTGAGCAAGACAGCCTTTCCAGCCTGAACATGCAGCAAGAGAACATACCTAAGCAAGTTTGGGACCATATGAATAAGTTGATAGATGCCATCAATGAGGTCAAAGCCACTGTTGAGGCTGAGACATATGGCGTCGACACCAATTTCCCAGTAGTTGCACCAGAGTTAGTGCCACCCATCAAAGTGAAAATCCAAGTGAGCGCACTAGAAACTAGAACAGACCTAAGTGCCTTTGATGATGTTGTAAAGGAGATTTCCACACTCCATTTAGACTTCTCCAAGATGCCCATGAGTGAACTCTACAAAGTGCAATAGGAAGTCGCGTTAGAAATGTGGTTAAGAGAGAATGTTGTTGCCTATCAGGAAACAAAACAGCAAAAGAAGGCAAAGGCTTGCAAGGCCCTACTGAAGGAAAAAGAACAAGAACTTCAGGGGCCCGTCAACCTTATTGCTGAGAGGGAATAGGAAATACTAGCCTGGGAGCAGAACTACTTCACACTAGCAGAGACCATCAAGAGTTCCATTGCAGAAATCCCACTTGAAGCAGGACAAGAGTATGAGAACTCCATGGCTAAGGTAACCAGGATAGAAAAGGTTGCACAAGATCTTCGAGAGTAGTTAGAAGAGATGCAAGATGGAGAGGTGTCAAGCACACCTCCTGAGGAGCTAAAAGAGTGAAAAAAATCAGTGTCTGAGGCTGCTAGTAAAATAAAACAAGGTGAGACATTGTGCGCTTAGGCACTAGAAGACGTTTCCATGGTATAGGAAGAGCTTATGGATGACGAAAATGTTGAAAGCATAATTGAAAATAGGCACACAGCTGAAGATAAAATCGTCGTGGAGAAGGTAGACATGAAGAAGTTGGCCTTCCAAGAGAAAGTAGCCAAGATGATTGAAATCAAGTGGATGCAGCAGGAGGTCCAGGATATTCAATATAAAGAGAGGGCTAGAGAAGAAGAAGTTGAAGTACATCAATAAGAGGCAGCACGTATCACCAGCGTTATTCAACAGCTGAAGGAAAAAATTAAGACTATCGCACAGTTAGCAGATGCAGGTTCATCGAAACATATCAGTTCCGAACAAGTAGAGCAATTGGTCGCACAGGAAGAAGAGGTATCATACAAAGTTGCAAGGGTGCAATGAATGGTGAAATATTTTTAGGACAAGGTTGGTCCTATGAATTAGCGCTAGAGTTATAAAATTTGGCAGGAAAAACAATCAGTTTTGTGACAAAATATTTTGAGGAAAATTCCATTTTTTCTTAGTAGCTTGGGATGAGCCACATGTGAGTGTTGGGGGCATGTTGGGATAGGAAAGGAGCACAAGGAAGAGGTGTGTGCACAAGAAAATAAGGTATGTCATGCACACGACATGAAGGAAGGAAGGTCGTGAAGGAAGCAAAGGGACTAGCGCAAACAGAGTGGGGATGCACGTGATAGAGGAAAGGAAAGCATACATGCATACAAGAGATAATGGTTGGAAAGAGACAAGTGAATATCATGGCCGCTAAATACGGCGTAATCCTATGGCAACGTACGTATGGAAGAATATTTGTAATTCAAGCTGATAGTGCCTTCTGTCAATCCATGACAGCCTATTCTGACGATTGATCATGACCTGTAACTAATGAGCAGTATGTAGTGGACCCTACATGGTCTGATAGAAGATATAAATAAGAAGAACCCCTTCTGTATAAGGGTTGGTCATTGGTTGTTTCTTTTGGTCATTCATTGGTTGTCGAGAGCTAAGGATTCCATTTTTGCTGTATTTTTGAGTTAGAGTTAGCAGAAGAGAATATTCAAAGAGGATTCTAGTAGCAGTAGGAGGTTGTTGAGTCATGGATCTTGCAGTTTTGTGCATAGACCACTAGGAATAGGAGGAATATGTAGTTGAGTTCACAGATGATAAATAGAAGAGTCGATCCAGGCTATGTGCAGACTAGTAGGAGTAGATAGAAGAATAAACTAGAGAGCATGAGAGAAATAAGTTTGAGTCATTAAGACATATCATAAGATCAGTCTGTGAGTCACAAATGCAAGGTGCTATATCCAATTCTCATGCCAGATGAAGAGCACCTTGGTGGTTTTTCCTAGATGGGTTTCCACATTATTCCTTGTGTCCAATGATCGATTAATGTTGTATGTTGATATGAATGTATTTTATTTTCTTATTATGTGTTGATGAGCTATTTTTGAATGCATGGAACCATATTGTTAACTAGTGAATGGATAGTTGTTAAATAATTGTTGGAATGTGCAAGAAAGTTGTGGTTAAGTCCTTAATTTAAAACATAAATCGCAGATGGCCTGTTAGTTCAAGGAATCAGCTGTGTCGCACCAGTTGCACCAGTTATTAAGGTTAAGGACTAGGTCATGTCACGCATGCTGACATACAGTTGTGCTCAGTCGTGTAGGAACCATCAAGCCTCCCAAGTTTCCTTCATCGATCTCCTTGGCCATGCGCCAACGGACTATAATCCATTGCCAACTGTGGAAACATGGTTCTAGAATTTACCCATTAGATATCTTGGGTGAGACCGCGCTTTCCTGGCAGGTGTTGCCAATGATATTACTTTGTCGTGCCTATGTCTCGGGGTTTATTGCTGGTATTGTGGTGTTGTTGAACCGTGGGTTGAGACAGGAAGGTGATAGAATCCAAAAAGTTCTACCTTCCTCCTTCTGATTTCCTCCTTTCCTCCTTCCGATGTGGACCTCCAAAATTAAAAAAAACAACTTTTTTCCTTAATGTTATAGCAGATTTCACCACACTAGGTGAATCACACATTGTATGGCCTTCCCCTGTCCCACTGCAGACTCATTAGCCCCTATGGACCACTTTTTGTCTTTTGATGTATCCTTGACCATCCCTAAAAACATTAGAAAAATGATATACGCGGCCTTTTCCCCGATAACCGCGTACATACGCGGATATTCCCTCTATAGTCACGTACATTGGGATGTGTACATAATCCAAAATCCTTTGGAGCACTTATTGACTTGGATCTGACTCATATGACTCCTGGCCTTCCATATGCCTTGGGATCGCACCGATTCAACCTTTCAGTATCCCTTTGAAAAGCTATATAAGGAACCCTTGAGACATTGAAAGCATAAGAGAGAATTGAGAGTATCGAAACTATAGTCCATTGTTGCCAGAACTTATGCTTGAGTCTGCATCCCTTTGTCCCTTGGAGCACTGTTGTGTTCTTCCCAAGCTTTCCTTTTGCTAGTAAGCTTGCTATCGGAGTGATGGAGGATTGAGGTGGTGGAGGCCCAAGTGGGGGATTCAGTTTCTCCGGTTCGCAGACGTGCCGTCAGAGGTTGTCACTTGTAATCTCTGATTCATATTAATAGAAATATCTTTTCCTATCTAGTAATGTGTATTTGAATGAATATTGTATCCATTGGAATATGTCAAATGCTTATACATTATTGATTATATATGCTAGAATAGATCTAACACCATGAAATATATTATGCTTGTATTGTTTACTTGTTGTTGAGGACGTGCTATAACAATTCAAGCTGAAGATTGGAAAGCTCAATGGGGATCTACTTCAACCGTCTGGAATAAGGTACGAGGTTCGATCCTTTAGTGTTAGATGTTTTTACTTCTATTGCATATTGGGAAAGATTGATTTCTGGAGTCTAGCTGTCTGTTGTGGTACCCCAAGCCATAGGAATTTCTCTCCGTAACACTTAACCTTTTTCCCATTTTACACCTTCCAGGTGGAACTCAGAAATCGAAAACCCAACATATCGATACCTTCATTTGACCACTTTCTACTTTCCGCATTCTGCACAAAATTTCCACACAATTACTCCTTGTAGATTCAACCTTGACCATCGATTTTGATTTGATGTGGAAATCAGATCCCAAAAACTCCAAGCCCCGTTAATCAAATCTTTGTCATTTCTGTGTTCCACATTCTGCATTGAATTTCCACACTATTTATCCTTGCGGAAACAACCTTCACCATCGATCTTTCTTTGATGCGTAAATTGGACTTCGGAAGCTTAACACTTTTCCTTGTTTCTCGCCTTTTGCCTTTTGCAACTTCTATAAACCGTCAATCCCTTTTATGGCTTTAATCCTGACCATTGATCTAATTTCTTTTATGGATTCCCAATGAATCCTTTGCGACTATCATCAGCCATTGATCTTCCCTACATATGAAATCTCGGTTGTTGATATTCTCCTTTGAATATTCCACAATGAAACCTCCATGACTATTGTCATTCGTTGATCTTCTTGCGAAAACAATCTCAAACACATGATGAAAGGCAATTTGTTTAGGTTTAATTGGAGCGCTTCTTCTAAGTGTGAAATCTCTTTTCAACCGTCGATCTAATTTCTCTTATCAATCGACATTTAACTGTGGATTCAACATGTTTCTAGTTGATTTGTGGTTTAATTCACTGTAAGTCAATTGGATCAGGAAATATCTTAGTGCTTACATCCATACCTTGATTCCACCAACTGAACATGATTTGAGAATATTTAACCAACTTCGCTAAGTTTCTTATAGGATTTGTACAATATAATTATGGTTTTTCTCTATGCAAATCAGTTTCAACCAAAATATTGAATAACTCATATTTAAACTGTAAGCTAGCATTATAGTTTCATTTGGAAACCTAAATTTGTAATGCATAATTAAGGAAGAATTACATAATCAATGCAGATAGGAAATACACAGTAAGAACATCTGATAATGTATAAAAATAGAGGATTCAATCAATTAGATGTGGACTTATCAATTCTAAATCATTCAAGCATAACAAATTAGTGACAGTCATACTTAAGTAATTCAACTTAGACTAAAATAATAATTGCTACAGTAATTCATTATTAGCAATTCCTTGATGCAAATATGAATTCCATATCTCAGTTACGTTGAGAACAATCTAACAATGTACAAATCTAGGATATACACAACATGGAAAAGGAATCTACAGAAATGCATAAAAAAGGAATTGTCTGGAAATATAACTACAATTTAACATTTCACATATACATCCTACTGCATCTAAATCATTCATAAGAAACAAAGTAGGAACCTAGTACCAACACTGGTAAAACAAAAGGGGAGAATTTGTTCCTCCAAACCAACTCCCAAAGCAGCAAAATTACTTGCTCAAGAACCTCCGAGCCTATTCGTTGAACCACAAGAGAAAAATAACTCAATGCACCATCTCTTGCACTATACAAATGTTAATCTTCATCAAATTCTATCCTCTTGCTGCTCATGGTCGTACTATTAAATAGTATTTTTTCCTAGTACTTGGCCATTTGTGAACCTCCTTCTCTTTAGCAACTCAACTAGGAGTGTAGACCTAATTTTTGGGAATGATGCCACTTGCATCTTGAGTTCTCACTCACTGGTATTTGCCACTTGTCATTTTCCTCTTGTGGGTTGGCAAACACTCTTTCAACAGCTATATCCACTTTTTTTCCCCTTCAGCATAATTTATTAAATCAAAAATGTTTTATTACAAAAAGTTTTTTATTCTTGATCTCCCTGTCAAAGAATAATAAAATAATAATCACAATATTTCCTAGCAGAATTAATAATTATAAATTTAGGGGGTATTACAGTTGAACTTTGAGGTTTATATTTCATCATTATCATATTCTTTAGGGTAAGTACATTCTGAAGCAAAATGACCAATTCTTCCACAGTTGGAACATTTTAGGGGTAACTTTCCTTTGTATTTTCCAGTACCTTTCTTCAGTTTTTTGATAAAAAGGGATTCCTCATCATCTAGGTTCTCTGATTGGTTTCTAGATTAGGCTTTAAATGTTGCTTCTTTTATTGAAGATTCATTTAGTCCCGTTATCATATCATATGTAGTGATGATTCCATGTAGTTCATCTGTTGATGTATTTGTAACTTTGGAATGTATTCACTTGTATATCTTATGTCTTATACCCCAATGTTTATTTGGAGAAGTCTCTATAATGTATTTGAGTCATGTCATGCCCCGATGTTCCTATCGGGAGGTTATATAATGTAAACAAGTCATGTCAAGTCATTGTGGGTAACCCTCCTATTGTTCAAGGGTTAAAGTCTCGCAGTTTCGGGGCACTAGGGTTATTAGACTCTCCTAGAGAAGTTGTCCCAAGTGAGTCATTGTCAAGTTGGGAATTAGTATAAATAGAGAGTGAGCCTCTCTATTTATCACATACTCACTCACACTCAATTGTAGCGCATAGATGAGGAAGAAGAAGACACTGGGGCTAGGAATAAATGGGTTACTGCTGTCGGGAGATCATCTTACTGTTTTTGGAGTTTTGCTATTTGGTGTTGATTCTATCTTTGAGGAAGTTGTGGGGTTTTCTCCATTTATGGTTTCCCAAAGGAAAAACATTGTGTTCATTGTCTCTTGTGTTTGATTGGTGTGCTTGTTATTCTCTTAGTTAAAATATCCTAATATAATGCTAGCTTAATGTTAAAAATCTAACATGGTATCAGAGCTAACCTAAGAAGAAGACACTGTGCAGCTACGAGAACTAGGGATTCCTACTTTTTGGATCTCCCTCCATAGATTTTCAGAAAAATAAGGTTGGACTAACTCTCCTCCCCATGGAGCTTCTTTCTGTCGAAGCAGAATCCAATTCTGAGCTTTTTCAGTTTTGGACCCAACACTACTGTTGAAAATTAGGGCTTTCCACAGAAGTGAAATTTTTCAGTGAGCCCAGGCTTGGACTGATATCCTCCTCAAAATTGAAGTTTATAGATCAAGATCAAAGCATTTGGTTGGACAGAACTCCAGAAAAGAAAAACCCTAATCTGCTCCCTGACCAGCACTGCAGAAATTCAACTCCGGATCTAGATCTGACAACTTAACCTGGTAAGATCTAAATCTTTTGTATTTCCATTTGAGTTTCTCAATTAAGATGTCTCATCATACCAATCTTGATGAAAAGCTTGAGGGAGCTGATAACTTCCGAGCTTGGAAGTATAGGATCTCCCTGGTCCTGGAAGAAAATGAGTTGGACTCCTATATCAATGAGGAGATTGCAGTTCCAGAGGGAGATGAGGCTAAGGCCTTACATAAGAAGAAGTTGGTTATGGCTAAAATGATTATTGTTGATTCAATCAAGGATCACCTCATACCATAGGTGTCCTCCTTGAAGACACCTAAATCTATGTTTGATGCCCTAACCAAATTGTTTGAAGGAAAGAACATAAACTAGAAGATGACCTTGAGGAACCAGTTGAAGAATGTGAAGATCTAGAATGTGGAGACCATATAGTCATACTTCACAAGGGTATCCTAGATCAAAGAAAAACTTGAAGCAGTAGATGAAGAAGTGTAGAATGCGGAGATTGTAATCACCACCTTGAATGGTATCCCTAGGACATGGGACTCTTTCATTCAAGGGATCTATGCCATAAAGAAGTTAGTCAAGTTCAGCAGACTAGAAGAATGCTCTCAATAAGAAGCTCGGATAGCAGCTCGAGCAGAAACTATGGGAAGTGAAGATCAAGCTCTCACAGTACAATCCAAGAAAACCAGATCTAGCCACCACAGAAGTAAGTACTCTCATCAAAGGAATAACTTTAGAAAGCCTACAGATATGTCTAAGTACATTTTCTATACATGTGATGAAAGAGGACACTTTGCTAGATATTGTCCTAGAAACAAAAGTATCTCTCACAAGAAGAAGGAGAACAAGAGAAGACATCATGCTCATGCTATAGAGGATGATGAACCTTCCATAAAGAGAATCAGGCAAGTCAATGATGATTCTTCAAGTGATGAAGAATATGTTTTGATTTCCATTCTCATGGGAAATATCACACATGGCAGTAATGATTGGCTTATAGACAGTGGTGCTTCCAAACATATGACGGGATTCAAGGAATCCTTTGTGAAATTATCTGAACATGAATCACCTCACAAGGTGAAACTTGGAGATGACTACCAGTATCCAATAAATGGTAGTGGTGAATCCTCATACAAGATAGACTCGAGAAAGTCTATCAAGATGAAAGATGTATTGTTTGTACCTAGACTAAACAAGAACCTCCTCTCCATATCTACATTAGATGAAAAAGGAATGAGGGTTGCATTTGTAGATTGCCAAGTCCTCATGTGGCCAAAGGGAAACTCTTTTGATGATGCAATAGTGATTGGGGAACAAGAAGGAGGACTATACAAATTGAAGGGACAACCAGAACAAGCTTTGGTTCATGACTCGGTAGAACCAAATGATCATTGGCATAGAAGGCTTGCACATGTGCATTACAAAGCACTACCACTTGCAAGCAAAGTTGTTAAAGGTATTCCAGAAATGTAGACAAAACATGAAGGTGTATGCAAAGAATGTGTGAAAGGGAAGAACACAAAGAATACATTTCCAAGCAGCGAGAGAAAGGAAAAAGGAATCTTGGAAATCATCCACTCAGATGTATGCGGTCCAATGTCATGCAGTTCACTAAGAGGATATGTATACTATGTTCCTTTTATTGATGATTTTTATAGAAAGGAATGGATATACTTTATGAAGAACAAAGATGAAGTATTCAACAATTTCAAGGAATTCAAAGCCTTGATCGAGAATCACACAGAAAAGAAGATAAAGACCTTTCGATTAGACAATGGCGGAGAATTTACATCAAATGAATTCAAAGAATTATGCAAATACTCAAGGATTAAGAGGGAGTTATCCACTCCGTATAATCCACAATAGAATGGGGTTGCAGAAAGGAATAATAGAACTATCATGGAAGCTGCAAGAGCAATGCTTCATGATCAATATATTTCCATGCATCTTTGGGCAGAAGCTGCCAGAACAGTGGTGTATGTACAAAACTATACTCCTTATAGAGTACTTGAGAACAAGACTCTTGAAAAATTCTTCTCTAGCAAGAAACCAGAAGTCATCCATCTCAGAATATTCAGTTGTCCTGTATACATACACATTCCTAAAGAAAAGAGGATGAAGTTAGATCCTTCAGGAAAGAAGGGTATATTTGTGGGATACTCTGAAAGCTCGTAGGATTACAAAGTATACTTCCCAGGGTTCAAGAAGATTGACATTAGCAAAGATGTAACCTTTGACAAAGATTCAACCTACATCAAATCCAGGAAGAGACCTCCTGAAGAACTTGAAGAAATAAGAGCACCCATAATTCAATGATACAACCATGAATGAATAAATTCAAGAAGAAGATCGATAATTAGAATAACCTCAAGAACCTGTAGATCCAGCTTAGGATAAGAATCCTCATAAGAGGAAACCTGCTTGGGTACGTGAAATTATCCAAGGTGCAAAAAGATATGGAGGTTCAGAAGAAACACGTAGAAGAAGAAAGAGAACTAGGTCCTACTTCAGTTATGTAGCCCATCTATGTGACATTATTGATAAAGAACCTTCCAAATATGAAGAAGTGGCAGAAAGGAAAGAGTGGAAGAAGTCTATGATTGAATAGTATCAATTAATCATGAAGAATGATGTTTTGGATGTTGTCCCAAGACTAGAAGGGAAGTCCATTGTAACTTCCAAATGGATCTACAAGATCAAGCATGTTGCAAATGGCAGCATAGAGAAATATAAAGCAAGATTCATGGCTCATGGCTTCTCCTAGAAAGAAGGAATAGATTATGAAGAAACCTTTGCACCTGTAGCCAGATACACTTCCATTAGATAAATACTTTCTCTGGCTGCAGTGATGAAATGGAAGATACACCAGATGGATGTCAAGACAACTTTCTTAAATGGTGTAGTAGAAGATGAAGTGTATGTAGAGCAGCCACTCAGTTTTGAGACACATGACAGGGAGTCTCATGTGTGTAGATTGAAGAAATCCATGTACGGTTTGAAATAGGCACCCAGGACATGGTATAGCAGAATTGATGGTTTCCTATCCAGTTTGGGCTTTATCAAGAGTAAAGAAGATTCCAACCTTTACTACAAGGTTGAAGATGGAAATCCAGTGATACTCCTACTATATGTGGATGATCTATTTGTAATAGGTGTGGATGGGTTGATTGTTGATACGAACAGGAAACTTTCTGCCAAGTTTGAAATGAAATACTTGGCTATGATGCACTATTTCTTAGGCATGGAGGTGTGGTAGAATGCAGATGGAATATTCCTTTGACAAGGGAAGTATGCAGTATAGATTCTGAAGAGATTCAGGATGATATACTGCAAGGCCATAACCACACCTATGGCATCGAACTTGAAGCTATTGAGTGATGCTTCATCAGAAGTGGTTGATGCTATGATGTATCATCAGATGATTGGGTCCTTGATGTACCTAATGAACACAAGAATAGACATTTTCTTTGCCATGAACAGCTTGAGGCAGTTCCTAACAGATCCGAGACATGTTCACTTGATTGCTGCAAAGCATATTCTGAGGTACCTGAAGGGTACAGTTGATTATGGGCTCAAGTACGAGGAAAATCAGAAGATTAACCTAGAGGGTTATGTTGATTCATATTGGGCAGTTAGTGTCATAAATAGGAAGAGCACTTCAGGATGCTGCTTCAGTATGGGATCAGGTATGATATCTTGGTTTAGCAAGAAGCAGTCCTATGTGGCACTGAGTACAGCTGAAGCAGAATATGTTGCAGCATGTTCAACTAGTTTCGAGGCAGTGTGGCTGAGAAACCTACTATATGTTGAAATATTGTAACTTTGAAGAATATTCTATATGTATCTTTTGTGGTCCCCAATGGTCCTCCCGGGAGAACCACTTGTATTATATTGTACCCCGATGCTTCTAATCGGAAGAACTAATAAGATTCATGAGGTTGTCCCCTCTAATTGTAAAGGTGGGTCATTAGCACCCCAGTGTGGTTACTTGAGCCTACATGTGTAACTCGATTCTACATGATTAACTCGAGCCTACATGTCGGATGAGTTAATTAAAGTGAACGGATGAATATAAATAGAGGTGTAGCTCTCCTCATTTGAGACACACACTCTCACTTGTGTAGCGCATTAGTGGAGAAGAGAAGTAGTTGGAGAAGGAGGACGATCAGGCTTTGATCTCCTTGCTGGTTTTATCTTTTATCTTTTATCTTTTTGGGGCATCTATATTGAGGAAGCTTTTGTTGGGTTTTTCCCTTTAGGGTTTTCCCAAGATAAATCTTTGTGTTCCTTTTTTATGGTTGTGCTTGTCTATCTTTCAGTGATCCTGTTTATATGCTTTTGTTATGAAAATGAAATGAAGTACTGATGTCTTAGCTAAGCATATGAAAATTTAACACTATCTAATTTATTTGATCTCCAGTTGGATGCTTCTTGTATATATTGCGACAACCAGAGTTGTGTGAAGTTGTCAGAGAACCCATTGTTCCATGACAAGTCGAAGGATATTGAGATCAAGTATCACTATATCAGGGACATGGTGCAGAGAGGAGTAGTGAAGCTCTAGTATGTTGCAACAGATGAATAGATGGCTGATGTGTTGATGAAGCTATTGGCTAAAGTGAAGTTTGAGTACTTTAGGGAGAAGCTTGGTGTTCTCCAGATCGAGGTTCCCTCTAAGGGGAAATGATGAGACCTAGAGCCATTATGACATGGTGAGAGGATTAGGTTTCTTCCATGGTTAGATGTAAGGGTTGAGCCATTCTCTCATGGTGAGAGGATTTGGTTCCTTCCATGTCATATATGAGTGCTGAGCCATTCTGATGTGACTATAGGATTGGTTCCTACATGATCAGATATAAGGGTTGAATGCCATTCTTGGAATGAAGGAACCTGGTCAGTTACCAAGAATGCTCAGTCTAGGACTGAGGGCCATTCTGATATGACTGTAGGATGTAGTCTTACATGATCAGATGTGAGTGCATGGCCATTCTGATGTGATTGAGAGATGTGTTCCCACTTGATCAGATATAAGAGTTGATGCCATTCTCTGGTAGAATGGAGGCACCTGGTCAGTTACTAGGAATCCTTGGTCTAGGACTAAGAGCCATTTCGATGCGGTGTTTTCGAACATGGTCGAATGTAAGTGCAAATCCTTTTCTATGCGATGTTTTTGAACATGGTCGAATGTAAGTGCTGAGCCCTTCCAATGCGGTGTTTTCGAACATGGTCGGATGTAATTGTTGAGCCCTTCCAATGCGGTGTGTTCACACATGGTCAGATATAAGTGCTGAGCCATTCTAGCACGATGTGTTTACACATGGTCAAATGTGAGTGCTAGGCCTTTCTGACAAGATGAGGTCAGATGTGAGTGTTGGGCGTGCCTTTCTGACAAGATGAGGTTAGATGTAAGAGCTGGGCAGGACATTCTGACTTAGGGTCAAATATAAGTGCTGAAGACCTACATGAAGGGTATGCCTACAACCATCATGAAAAAGGGCTAGCTCTGTAGAAATTTATGTGATGAAAAGAATCGAGAGATAGCACCATTCTAAGATAGCACCGATGATGATGATCCAAATCAAGTGATGATCCAGATGTGATGATGATTTATACTTGATGATGATCTAGATCAAGTGATGATATAGATTTGATGATGATACAGTGATGATGATCTAGCAGTGATGATCCAACAGTCGTGATGATCCAGATCCCGTGATGAAGAAGACTTGAAGACGAAGATGACTTGAAGATGAAAAAGACTTGAAGACGATGATGAATTGAAGATGAAGAAGAATTGAAGATGAAGACAACTTGAAGATGAATATGATGAGATGATCCAGTCGATACAGAGAAGAAGACTAGTGCTGAAAATTGTGTCGAAAGAACACCTTCCTAGTTAAGAGGGAGTGTTGATGTATTTGTAACTTCGGAATGTATTCACTTGTATATCTTATGTCTTGTACCGTGATGTTTATTTCAGGAAGTATCTATAATGTATTTGAGTCATTTCATTCCCCGATGTTCCTATCAGGAGGTTCTATAATGTAAACAAGTCATGTCAAGTCATTGTGGGTAACCCTCTTATGGTTCAAGGGTTAAAGTCCCCGCAGTTTCGGCGCACTAGGGTTATTAGACTCTCCTAGAGAAGTTGGCCCTAGTGAGTCATTTTCAAGTTGGGAATTAGTATAAATAGAGATTAAACCTCTCTATTTATCACACACTCACTCACACTTAGTTGTAGTGCATAACTGAGGAAGAAGAAGACACTGGGGCTAGGAAGAAAGAGGTTACTATTGTCAGGAGATCATCTTACTGTTTTTGGGGATTTTCTATTTTGTGTTGATTATGTCTCTGAGGAAGTTGCATGGTTTTCTCCATTTATGGTTTCCCCAAGGAAAAACAGTGTGTTCATTGTCTCTTGTGTTTGATTGTTGTGCTTGTTATTCTCTCAGTTAAAAGATCCTAATATAATGCTAGCTTAATGTTAAAAATATAACATCATCTACTGTCACAAGGTCAAGATCATCTCATTCTTCTAGGGTGGATGCTTTTGAGTCATAATTCATTGGAAATGTTCTTAGTACCTTGTTAACCACTTGTATTTCTTTTAATTTACCTCCAAGGCTTATAATAGAATTGACAACCTCATCTAATATTAGAAGGTATGCCCCAATATTTTCTTCTTCTTTAATTTTAAGGCTCTCAAACTGCCCTATATATGTCTAAAGATTGGATTCTTTGACTTTAGATTCCCATTCATATATAATCTTTAACTTATCCCAGGCTTGTTTAGTAGTATTGTGTTGCATAACTTTTGTAAATACAGAGTTTTTCAATCCACTCAAGATTGCATTTAGGACTTTGGCATTACCTTCATATTGGCCTAGTCCCATTGGGCATGTAGGTTCTTGGTATTCTATTTTATACTCCTTTTTAGTTGCTGCTCAAACCTTCCATCCAAGGGACATCAAATGGAACTTCATTCTCACACTCCGGTATCATATAATTTTCTCCTATGAATAGTGGAGGTCTGTTAGTGGCTAACCCTTCTTGTTGATCCATAGTGGTTTTTAAATAGGATCTTCCTTTGAGTGGTTAAAATGTGGTGAAGGAACCCACTCTGATACCAATTATTAGAATATTGGACAATAACGAGAGGGGGGGTGAATCAATATTGTTAAATTTTAAAACATAAAAACCACAATTGACTTTTAACACACAGAATCAACAATAAATATAGAACATGGATTTTATCATGGAACCCAATTGGGGAAAACCACCAATACGTCATATTACTGCACACTTATATTTACAAATATTTTATTCCTGCTACAACAAACAAGGATGGTACCACACCCTATTTACCAGAAACTACTAGAAATAGGCTACAACTCCCTGCATTGTCAGCTACTACTAACATGATGCTACTTGTTGTTATCACTCAGATTGTAAGGTTAACAGTAATACACATAAAGAATCATATAATCATAACAGAGACAAGAGACAAGAATAATGGGTATAATGGAACTTATATTACTCAATAACAGATGTGGGTTCATACATAAACCGAACCAAGTTCTTAACTGGCTCAACAGCCTATTTATACATTTACAAAGTAGTTATGGTAACTACCTATCGGTTCACTCAACCAACACGACCAATGAGGCTGACCTAATCTACAAGTAGTCGGCTAACAAGTCTAGTCAACTAAGTTGACTAGCTCCTCTAACATCTCCCCTAGGAACAAAACATTTCTTCGTCCCGAAGAAATAGGGGAGGTAACAAAATTGTCTGTCTTAAGTAGTTTCTACAATTTCTTTGTTTATGAACTATGTTTTCTGATTGATTGTTGTTTCTATACACAAATATCCACAATGGATTATGCTATGATTGGTAGCTAGTGGTGAAATTTCATCGAATTGATAAGTGCTTTCTATTGTTGCTTCTGGATTTCTTGGTGTTGCATAGCGATTAGTCGATGTTCTTCTAGCTTAGCTAGTTGGATTAGTCGGTCCTTCTTAGATTCTTTGACATTAATATGTAATCACATTCTTCAGTCCATTCGTACTCTTGATCTTCCTTTAATAATTCTTCCAAAAGGTATGTCATGTCGAAATAATGACAGATGAAATTCCTGTAGTAGCTTGTATGACCTAATAAGATTCTAACTTGTTTTGGATTGACTCAACATTTCTAGTCGAGAATGATTTTTATTTTTGTGAAATCAACCTTGATGCCTTCTTTGCATACAATATTTCCCAGTAGGATTTCTATAGGGGTTATAAAGATGGATTTATTTATGTTAAGTGATAGCTGAATCTGTCGGCACCTTTCTAGCCTTAGCCTTAGCCATTTGCAGTGATCCTTTAACATGGAGTATATCATCCAATCATCGAAGTATACAACCATTGTTTTATAAAAGTATTCCTGAAATGCTCTAACTACTATTCTTGAGAATACGACTGGTGTGTTTTTAAGACTGAATGGCATAAATTTTTAAGAAAATGATCCAAAATCACAGATGAATGTTGTCTTCTTTTGATCCTCCTTGGTGATTGGCACTTGATTATATCTTGAAAATCCATCTGTAAATGAGTAGCACTCATGTCCTACGACTTCATTTAGGATTTCATCTGCAAATGGGGTTGGAAATGTGTTTCTTAAGGTGAATTTGTTTATCTCTCGAAATTCTACACAAATTCTCAATCTTGTCGGGTCATGATTTTTTGGTTGTACGACTATTGGGCTTTCCCATTCCGACTGGTTGATTGGGTAGATGATTCTAGCCTCTAGGATATTGTCGATCTCTTTTTTCGCTATATCTTTATATTCATGAGAAATTTTGTAAGGTCATTTATTTATAGGTCTTGAATTTGGTTTAATATCATCTTCATTTCACCCATTTATTGAACTAACCCTTTGAGGTCTTTATAGTCCCATGTGAAGACATCCTAAAATTATTTTAATAAGTTAACATTTTTTGTTGTCTGCTCCTCATTCCATTAGTCTCCTATTTTTTCCATTTTTGGTCTATCATCATTGGTTATGTCTAATTATTTCATTTTAATCTTTCCATACATCAATTCTAGCACCTTGATTTCATTGATTTGTTGACTTCCTTCCTTGAATTGTGAAAATGATGCTGGGAAGTCTTCTGCTATCATCCGGTCGGTATCTTATTTTTATTCAAATTTGAATATTGTTCTAATTGTTGATGTATATGTAACTTCAGAATGTATTTCACTTGTATTTATTATATATTGTTGTGGAAATTGAACCCAGTGATAGATTAATTTTACTCACAACAATTAACAATTGAACATGCAAAATCACTCACAAAAGAGACTGAAATTGGAGCTGAACACTAAACTGTATTAAATCAGTGTACAATAGCCAACCCTGTATCATAATAGGTTGCTGAATAAATAACATACATCATGGATTCAAATTCATGAGGATCAATTCGAATCTAGCATAAAGCAGGCTTACTAAAAATAAGCAAATCCCCCATAGGTGTAAAAAGATGATCCCAAATCTGTCATGGAGCTCACGAATTAGAAAAATGGCTTAGGCAAGCTAAAGAGTGGTGGAATGGAAGCTCATACATTCTTTTGCATGGAGAAAAGAGTGGAGGATGAAGAGGACAAAAAACTAGTTCACCTCACCTAGTCTAGCTTTTCTATTTGCCTTAAAACACTGAAAAAGCAGGGAATAAAGCAGAAAAAGAAAAAGGGTGCCTAGGTGGACAGGAATAAAGCAGATTTGATTCCTTGGGATTTCCCATGCACTACATGAGTCAAATAAGGAAATTTTGACCACTATGGATAGGTAATAAACAACTTGCACAAGGTGGGACACATGAACTAGGCTAATAAGACAAAAATAATTAAATTAATGTCTAAATGGGTAAACTATGGGTTGATTATTCTAACACCCCCCCTTAATCCTGACTTATGAGTAATATATCAGAAAATTATAGGGCCTAGCAACAAGGCTTAGTCACCCTTTACATACTGCATGTCCATTTAAAACAAGGAAAAAGGAAAAACCAACTTGGGAAAATACTCCCTTAAACATGGACTGTAAAACAAAATTGTAGAATATTGTCTTCACTCATGCTTCACAGTATGATTAACAATCCCCAGCAGTGATTTGAGATTTCTGAAGGTCTTCTCACAAAATTCTTTGGTGAAGATATCAGCTACTTGTTCTGAAGATGAACAGAAGAGTAGGTGAATGGTGCCATCATGCACAAGTTCTCTGATGTAGTGCATATGGATCTCAATGTGTCTCGTTCTCTGCTTCTAAAATGGATCTTTGCAGATTCAAATGGTACTCTGGTTATCACAGTAGATGGTAGTTGAGTACTCTGATTCGAAGCCACACTCTCCAAGTAAACCCTAAAACCATAAACATTGAGTTGCTGCATTAACAACTCCTCTGTACTCTGCTTCTGTAGATGAGAGTGCAATGGCACTCTGTTTCTTGCTTGACCAGCTGATTGGATCTTCTACAAGCATGAACACATATCCTAAAGTGTACTTTCTATCTGTGTTATCACCCACCCAATCACTGTCAGTAAATCGAATCAAATCAAGATCAGATTTTGCTTTATAGAAGATCCCATGTGTCCTTGTTCCCTGAACAAAGTTAAGGATCCTTTTGGCTGCTTTCCAATGGATCTCTTGAGGCTAATCCATGTATCTAGAAGCCACACTTACTACATAACAAATATCAGGTCTATTATGTGTCAGATACAACAAACATCCAATCAATTGCCTATACAGTGTATTGTTTACCATAGGTGAAGAATCAGCTTCTTCCAGCTTCACTCCTGAAAGGGAAGGAGTTTTGCTTGCTTTGCAATCCTTCATTCTGAATTTGTTCAGCAACTCCAAGGCATATTTGGACTGGTGCACCTTGATTCCATCTTTGGTTTGAGCAATCTCAAGCCCCAAAAATTGACTTAAGAGCCCCAAATCTATCATGGAGAAGGCTTGGTTCATAACTCCTTTTAAGGAATCAATCTCAGCCTTTGAGCTTCCTGTAATGAGGAGGTCATAAACATATAACACAATGATCATTAATGAACCATTAACTAACTTCAAATAGACATTTGGATCTGATTTGCACCGAACAAAATTCAGTGATAGCAAGAAGCTATCGATCTTGGCATACCAAGCCCTGGGGGCTTGCTTTAGCCCATACAATGACTTTCTCAACCTGCACAAAAGAGAAGGGTTAGTAGAAAAACCTTGAGGCTGCTGCATATATATCTCTTCAATGAGATATCCATTCAGGAAGGCACATTTTACATCCATGTGATGTACCTCCCATTGCCTTGAGGCTACAATGGCTAAGGCTAGCCTGATGGAATCCATCTTTGCCACTGGGGCAAAGGTCTCATTGTAATATATTCCATGAACCTATGAGTAGCCCTTGGCTACCAATCTGGCCTTGTACTTCAGTGGTAAAACATCAGCAGCAAATTTGGTCTTATAGACCCACTTACACTGTACTAGCTTTCTCCCTCGGGGAAGATCCACTAGCTCCCATGTGTTGCTTTTCTGGAGTGAGCTGAAATCCTCCTTCATGGATGTTTGCCATCTTGGATATCCTAATGCTTCTTCATATTTTTGAGGATCAGACTCCACCATCAAATATCATTTTTCAGTAAACATAGGATCCTTCATGCACAGACCACTCTCAAACTGAGATCTAGTCCTCCTTGGATCATTGGGATCCCCAGCTAGCTCTCCTGCTGCATGTAGTGTCTTGGCTGCCCATTTTGGCCTTGTAGGGCTGTTAGGGTCTGAAATAAACTCATCTCCATCAGAAAAATCAGAATCAGCATGTTCAACAAACTTTTTACTTACTTCTTGAGGTTCAGGTGGTGAAGAGGCTTCACCAACTTCCACTTCTGCAAGGGGTTCTTCTTCAAACTGAACACACCTTTCGATGAAGGATTTATTTGTGCTCAAATTTATCAGTTTGTACCCTTTTGAATATTCAGAGTATCCAACAAAAAGACACTCTTGGCTTTGGGGCTGCAAAGCCTTCCTCTTCTCTGTTGGAATTCTAGCCCAAGCCTTTGAGCCAAAAATCCTGAAATGGGTCACATCTGGCTTGTGCCCACTCCATGCTTCGAAGGGAGTCATTCCATCAAGATTTTTGTGAGGAAAAATATTCTAAATATAGGCTGCACAGTTGATAGCTTTGGCCCAGTACTTTCATGGCAAATTTTTGGCCTCCATCATGCATGTTGCCATCTCCTTCAATGATCTGTTCTTCCTCTCAGCAACACCATTTTGTTGTGGTGTGTAAGGGATAGAATGCTGCATCTGAATACCTGCATCTGCACAATAATTAATAAACTCAGACTTGACATACTCACCACCATTGTCAGATCTGAGGGCCTTGATTTTCCTTCCAGACTGGTTTTCAACCAAAGCCTTGAAGACTTTGACTAGGCCAAAAACTTCATACTTGTGTTTCAGGAAGTGAACCCAGCAATACCTGGAAAAGTCATCAATGAAATTCAATGCATATTTGTCCTGAATCATGGACATATGAGGGAATGGGCCAGCAACATCACTGTGGATCAACTCGAGGGGTGCAGAGGTTCTCTCATGACTAGCTCTCTCAAATTTGTGCTATGAGTGTTTTCCTAGGATACAACCTTGGCAGACTCCTTTGGAAAATTTTATCTTGGGAAACCCTATGACCATCTCTTTTTCACTAAGATCAGAAAGATATTTGTAGTTTAGGTGGCCAAATATTTCATGCCAAAGCTTGCTTGCTTCATTAGCATGAATCAGAAGAGCAGAGGGGTTCGAGTAAGGTAGGAAGTGTGAGAACATGTATACCTTTTGAGCATGATTCGCAACTCCTTTTGCAATGACTCTACTAGTTGAGATCTCCGTGATCTCAACTTCATCAGGTGAGAATATGAATTTCTTAGGAGACCCAGTGTGGGTCATCTGGTACACTGATAGGAGGTTGGAGGCAAGACCAGGCACATACATCACATTGTTGAACTGACTATGATCAAGATCTATCCTTCCTTTACCCAAAATTTCAGTGAGAGAGTCATCTCCCAGTACTATAGATGGTCCTTTCGACTTGTCCAGTGAGGATAACGCCTCCTTATTCGAAACCATGTGTCTTGAAGCTCCAGAATCAATGATAAAACTGGGTGAGCTTGATGTGCCAGCAACTAGAGCATGAAATCTCTCTCTGTCATCTGAACTTGATCCTCCTTCTCTCTTCTTTGAGATTTATGGAAGGTAGATGCCATTCTTCTCCAGGATTTGGGTCAGCATATCTATTTGCTTCTTCATACAAGAGCTTTCAGTGTGATTGCCCTTATTGTAGTATGTTCACTTGCTCATTTCACATTTGTTTTTCTTCTTCTGGTAGTTCTTCTTGGGACCTTGTAGATCCTCCAGAGACTGTTTCTTGTCTCTCTTTTGATTAGGTGGTTTTTTAGCTTTCTTTTTGCTTTTTGAATCCACCCTTGAATCTCCAGAAATCAAAGCTTGATCTTTGGATGGTTTGATGGTGCCCATCATCACCAGCTTGTCATGTTCTTGTGTGAGAGATTCCATGAAATCTACAAGGCTAGGCATCTTCCAGGTTTGAGCTGTCATTTTTGTGGCATAGAAGGTCGAAACAAACATTGAATAGTCAGGGCCTAGCTTTGAGAGGATGGCCAGTACGAGCTGATCATATTTATTTTCGATCCCACACTGTTTCAGCTGCAAAACTAGTGCTTTGGACTTGGAGAAATATAGCTGCAGGGATTCAAAGCTATTTGGACTCAGAGAAATCAGCTCATTTTCGATTTGATGTCCCCTCATCTCATCTATATTTCCAAAAAGATCATAAATATTCTCCCATACTTCATTCGGTGATGTCAATCCATCAAGATGGAAAAGGAGGTCTCTGGAAATACTCAAACACATGAGACCATAGGCCTCATCCCTCCTGTTGTGCCATTTTATCTTCTCTGCAGCTGCATTGGGCTCTTCTTATGTTTCCATAGTCACCCTGTAGAGGCATTTCACTCTCAACGGTATCTCCATCTCTGATTTCCATTCAAATAAATTGAAAGGAGTCAAGATAGTTTTCTGTGATTGATCCATAGCTTAGAAAATCTGTCCCGGCTGTCAGTAGAAGGCTCCCAGTCACTGATGTTGAACCTGCAAAACAATTTTGGAGGAGATAAAACAATATACAATCGCTCTGATACCATGTGGAAATTGAACCCAGTGATAGATTAATTTTACTCACAACAATTAACAATTGATCATGCAAAATCACTCACAAAAGAGACTGAAATTGGAGTTGAACACTAAACTGTATTAAATTAGTGTACAATAGCCAAAATTGTATCATAATAGGTTTTTGAATAAATAACATACATCAGGGATTTGAATGCATGAGGAGCAACTCGAATCTAGCATAAAGCGGGCTTACTAAAAATAAGCAAATCCCCCATAGGTGTAAAAAGTTGATCCCAAATCTGTCATGGAGCTCACAAATTAGAAAAATGGGTTAGGCAAGATAAAGAGTGGTGGAATGGTAGCTCATACATGCTTTTTCATGGAGAAAAGAGTGGAGGATGAAGAGGACAAAAAACTAGTTCACCTCACCTAGTCTAGCTTTTCTATTTGCCTTAAAACACTGAAAAAGCAGGGAATAAAGTAGAAAAGGCAGAAGGGTGCCTAGGAGGCCAGGAATAAAGTAGATTTTATTCCTTGGGATTTCCCATGCACTACATGAGTCAAATAAGGCAAGTTTGACCACTATGGATAGGTAATAGACAACTTGCACAAGGTGGGACACATGAACTAGGCTAATAAGACAGAAATAATTAAATTAATGTCTAAATGGGTAAACTATGGGTTGATTATTCTAACAATTGTAACCCGATGTTTATTCTGGGATGTACTTGAGTCCTGTCATGCCCCGATGTTCCTATCGGGAATATCTATAATGTAAACAAGTCATGTCAAGTCATTGTGGGTAACCCTCCTATTGGCTAAGGGTTAAAGTCCCCGCAGTTCTGGGGCACTAGGGTTATTAGACTCTCCTAGTGAGGTCGGCCCTAGTAGGGTTTATTCAAGTCGAGAATTAGTATAATTGGAGAGTTTGTTACAAGTATTTAACTGAGAGGGGGGGGGTGAATCAGTTAAATTAATGGCTTTAAACAATTGCTTCCTTTAATTATGAATTAATGAATCGATGTGGCTATTTTTCATACAATATATCCAACATTAACAAATATGAACAATTAGCAAGATACACATCATTCAATCACATGAGAGAGACACACGTTTTTCATGAGGAAACCCTTAAGGGAAAAACCTCTTCTTCTTGGTATGTCAATGGCTTTGTCAGCTGTACATCTCTTCTATCTAAGCACCAACTCAGAGAGGCAGCAACCTCTATATGCAAGAAACTACTTGCTGAGAGCACCTACTATCACTATAAACCAGCACCAACTGGGTGAAGGCACCAACCTTCAGATTCTGTAAGCACCCACTTACAGACAGAGACAAAAATGTCTCCCCTAGCACCACCCTACCTCCCTTAATTGCTAGACTTTACAAATGAATCATATCACTATAGTACAAATGTATATTTGCTTACCACAACACTCTGCTCTTTTCAACTTATTGAGCAATCTCCTCTGTTTCTCTGTTATGCCATTATGTTCATCTTCTCAACCTCAATCTATTGTTCCTCTGTTCAGCTTTCTTGCTTGTTTCATCAGGTCAGTTCTGCTCCACATACCATCAACTGCGACTGGTATCCTCTTTCTGTTATAACAACATTGTTCCACTATTCTTCATCTCATCCTGAGTATAATTTACTTCACAGCTTCACTGTCCTCACCATTTCTTTTATTCATAACACATATTTTTTATATATATACACCACCATATCTTCTTTTTCTTCTATATATCTTCACTCCTCTCATTGATTCACATTCCACTCTAAAAGACAATTCCCAATAACTTGATTTCTCATCGAATCATTTCACAGAACTGTTATATCATTGGTCTGTATTCTTAGGATTTCATATTATAAGCATTACGAGACTCAGTCACCATTAGATCATACCCCTGATCATCGTGGACCGTTAGATGGAACATTAACTGAAGGCAAAACATTTCTTTTAACATAACGTTAATACATATAAATGAGCGTTTTACACATTTTCGAGAAAAAAAAAAACACTCCTCTAACTCCGAAATCCCGAACTCCGAAACTCATTTGACTCTAAAATCCAGAGTTCCCACCCGAAATACTAAATTGCCGAACTCCGAACTGATCTCTGCCATCCATCTTCTTCCGAACCCCATTTTTCGCTCAGCTCTTCTCCATTCTATTCTGTGGTCTATTCAACATTTCTGCATCTGTACAACATCCTTTGTATCGAGCTGTATTACATATGTATAACATCCTTTTCCTGTGCTTCTCTAGTAGCATGGTTCAACTCTTTATCTCAGCTCTATAGTAACATCTCTTATGTATGTTCATCTTTTGTAAAGCTAGTCAAAGTATGACGGAAATGGCAACATCTACCTCTGCACCAACTCCTGTCTAACAAACTCCCCCTTTGACATTGATGGCAAACTTTGAATAGCTTTTCTCCCCCTTTTGACATCCATGACAAAGGAAAAACTGAGCATCTACAACACATCTGATTACAAAATCTCCCCCTAACAAGATTCATATATGAGACAAAAAGACAATGAAAACAGGCTCCCACTTACACAATGCATAGATCATTGAGACATCGACTGAACACCCAGCTTTTGTCTGAAATATTCAAACTGAGTAGTGGGCAGAGGCTTAGTAAAAATGTCAGCTATCTGTTCTTTAGAGGGTATATAGCTCAGCTGTATAGCTTGATTAGCCACTTGTTCTCTCAAGAAATGGTACTTTATTGGAATGTGTTTCATTTTAGAATGGAGAATTGGATTCTTGGAAACACTTATTGCACTGGTGTTGTCACAATGAATGGGAATAGGCACATCATACTTTACTTCTAGATCAGCAAGAGATTGCACCATCCATAAAATCTAAGTACAGCAGGTAGCAGCAGCAATGTATTCTGCTTCTGTAGTGGATAATGATATAGAACTCTGCTTTTTGCTTAGCCAAGCCACTAAGGACTCTCCCAAGAAAAATGTTCCGCCACTGGTACTTTTCCTTTCATCTACATAGTTATCCCAATCTGCATCTGAATAAGATATGAGTTGAATATTCTGATTTCTAGGATACCACAAACCATAGGACATGGTACCTTTCAGATATTTGAAAATACGTTTCACAGCTAGCAAATGACTCTGTTTGGGAGCAGCTTGAAACCTTCCTACCATTCCTACAGCATGCATAATATCAGGTCTGGATGCAGTAATATATAGTAGGCTTCCAATCATTGATCTGTACATCTTTTGATCTACCTCTGGTGATGTATCTTCTTTTCTTAGCTTGCAGCCACTAACCATGGGTGTGTTCACAGGAGTAGAATCTTCCATTTGAAACCTCTTTAACATTTCTTTCAAATATTTCTCTTGAGAAATGAATAAGCCTTCAGGCTTCTGACTGATTTGGAGTCCAAGGAAATAAGACAGCTCTCCAATCATGGACATCTCAAAATCAGATTGCATTGAGTTAGCAAACCATTTAACAGAGGAATTGTTAGTACATCCAAAGATAATATCATCAACATAAACTAGAACAATCAGCAAATCATCACCTTGATGTTTGATATACAAGTTGCTGTCCACAGAGCCCTTTTTGAATCCTTTATCTTGCAAGTACTTATCCAATCTAGCATACCATGCTCTCAGTGCTTGTTTCAAACCATACAAGGCCTTTTCCAGCTTACATACATAATCAAGTTTATCTATGAGAGAAAAACCTTCAGGCTGCTCCATATATACTTCTTCTTCAAGATTTCCATTCAAAAACGTTGACTTGACATCCATCTGGTATACTTTGAATCTTTTGTGACATGCATAGGCTAGAAACATCCTTATAGCCTCCATTCTTGCCACCGGAGCAAATGTTTCACCAAATTCTTTCCCTTTCACCTGAGCATATCCTTTACAAACCAATCTGGCCTTGTTTCTTACAACCTTTCCCTGTTCATTTAATTTGTTCTTGAAGACCCATTTAGATCCAATGATATTCTTATCTATTGGTCTAGGAACCAGCTCCCATGTATCATTCTTTTCAATCTGATCCAGTTCTTCATTCATTGCTGTTACCCAATCCTTGTCTTTGTTGGCTTCATTAAAACTTTGGGGCTCAATTGTAGAGAGAAAGGCAATATGAGATTGTTCAGATTCCAGCAAAATCTTCCTTCTAGTCTGAACACCTTTACTCCCATCACCAATGATTTGGATTTCAGAGTGATTCTTTCTAGTCATTCTGGAGGAAGAGTCTACAATGGACTGTTCAGATTCAACTTCTTCATACTCTGATAAATCAGATTCTTCCTTTTGGGATTCTTGGACCTGTTCTTCTATTTCTTCATTTGTATCTTCCAAGCATGAATCATCATCATTACTTTTACTGATATTTCCGTGGAAGTATTCATCAACTTTCACATCTATGCAATCAAGCATTTTGTGCAAACTCTTGTTATAGCACCTATATCCTTTGATTTCTGCAACATATCCTAGAAAGGTCCCTTCATCAGCTCTGTCATCATACTTGCCAAGATTTTCATCATTATTCTTGATATAGCATTTACTCCCAAAGACTCTGAAATGTTTAATGGTTGCAGGCCTACCAAACCATAAATGATATGGTGTCTTATCACTGTTTGGCCTCAAATGAGCTTTATTAAGGATGTGCACAGCTGTATGAATAGCTTCCACCCAGAAACCTTGAGAAATGTTCTTTTCCTTCATCATTGATCTAGCCATTTGCTGAACTATTCTGTTGTGCCTTTCCACCACTCCATTCTGCTGAGGAGTTCCTGCTATTGTGTATTCTTTCTTAATTCCATGCTCATCACAAAAGGCCTTGAACTGTTAGCTGAATTCTCCTCCTCTGTCAGATCTAATTGCTTTAACTTTTCTCCTAGTTTGATTTTCAGTCAGTGCTTTGAAGACTTTAAACTTGGAAAATGCTTCAGACTTTTCTTTAAGAAAAGCAACCCAAATCATTCTGGAATAGTCATCAATTACCAGCATAAAATAATTTTCTTTACCTATTCCTTCTTTTCTTGACGGGCCACATAAATCTAGATGAACAAGTTGAAGGGGTTTACCTGTAGAATAAACATTCTTCATTTTGAACTAAGTCCTTGTTAGCTTTCCCTTTTGGCAGGGCTTACAAACATCATCTCGAGGTCTAGATATATCTAGAAAATCCCTTACTGCGTTTCTGTTTTTGAGCTTTATTAGATGGTCAAAATGAAAATGTCCCAATCTCCTGTGCCACAGCCAACCTTCATCATATTTACTTAGGTAACACTGTTCTTTTTCTTCTTTTAAAACGTAAACATTATTCTTTGTTCTTACCCGTTTTGCAACTAGCTTTCCTGAGGAAACATTTCTGATTTTACAGTCTTTAGTAGTGAACAGGACCTCACATCCTTTGTCACACATTTGACTCACGCTGAGAAGGTTGTGCTTCAACCCATCGACAAAGAGAACATCTTGAGCTTTCCCTTTACCATTGCTGAGACTCGCAACTCCTTTTCCTCTGACTTTTCCTGGAGCATCATTGCCAAATGTTACTTTTCCTGCTTGATATTCTGATAAGGTAATAAACTTCTCCTTGTCTCCTGACATATGTTTCGAACAACCACTGTCGATGTACCAATGACTCCTCTGTTTCTGAACAGAAAGCACAAGATTGCAATGAGATCTCTCTTTCTTTCTCCATACGTTTTGTACAGCTGTGTGTTTCATGTTTCGATCTGTTTTGTTCTCTTTCAAGTTGTAGTCTGTAGCTTTGTGCCCAAAGTTGTGGCATATATAGCATTCAGGATCGTTGTATAGAAGATCAAACGGATTAGCATTTTTTTTTAGCATTCTTCTTTTAACAGCTGGTGTAGGGATACGACCCATATGTTTATTTGCTGATAGATACATTCTCTGAGTGTAGTTTGACATTTTTCTCTGTACATTTCTGAAATTAAAAACACAACTGGAAGCTCTGTGCCGAAAGTTAGAACAACAGAAGAAATAACCATTAAAGAATGTGTCATACCTAGTTCGTGGTTGATTTCTAGAAGGATAATTCACTAAGTTATGACATTCATAACCAAATTTCTGATCATCGTACATTCTTCTGTTACATGACTCTTTACCATGAGTTCCTGACGGTGCAGACTTGCCTTTTAAACCCGTATTCTCTTTCTGTTTAGTATTCTTTGATTCATATCCATTATTTTCTTTACATGTTGCATCCCTTGCTACGCTGGAAGTTTCATTCTTCTTGCTGCCTTGAAATTTTATCACATTTGATGATTCTTTATTTGCTGAGTTACTGCTGCTTGCATTTTTATCATAACCAAGACCAAATTTAATCTGGGGAGCTCTCTGTCTGTTCAAGATATTATTAAGCTCCTCTGAAGCTTTAATGCTGGAAATATTCTGATGATACAAAGCTTGATATTTTTCTAAGTCTTTCCTAACATTTACAACTTCTTTTTCTAGATGTTCACATCTAGTTTTACTTTCAGCTAATTGTTGTTTTAAATACTCTTCAATCTTCTTCTCTTCTTCAAGTTCCATCTTTATCAGATTGATTTCCTCTCTACTTGTTTCATACTGGATTAACAACAGTTTCTGTTTCCTTTTCTTTAATCTCAGTCTGTCAATCTCTTATAAAGAACTTATTAGCTCTCCCTCCATATCTACAATGGCTAGTTAATCATTCATTTATGTGCATTTCTTATCTAGATCCTCTATATCCATAAGCATGAAATTATTTTCTTCATCTTCATGAGAAGATTCAGTATCATATGTTCCTGAATATTCATCATCATTCACACAAAGGTTTTTCTTCTTATATTTAAACTCATTTTCTTTATTATATTTTTTCTTGGGAAAACTCTCTTCTTCAGCAGAGCACTGCTCTTTTTTCTTATGGGGACACTTAGCAACAAAATTCCCTACTTTACCACAGTTAAAGCATTTAAATGGAAGCTTGCCTTTATACTTTCCAGATCCAGTCTTCAAACTCCTTACAAATTTTTCCTCAACGTCATCCATTTCCAAATCAGTATTCTTGTCTGCTTTAAATGAAGCTTCTCTAGTGGTAGGTTTATCTTTACTAATCCTCATTTCATTGGCAGTTAGAGTTCCTAGAAGCTGATCAATTGATAGACTTTTCAAATCATTCATTTCTTCAATTGCAGAGACTTTGGGATTAAATTTATCTGGCAGAGATCTTAAGATTTTCTGAACCAAGGGGGCTTCATCAATCTTTTCACCAAGACCCTTCATGGCATTCACAAGCTCTTCAACTCTTAAAAAATACTTACTAACAGTTTCATCTTCATTCATCTTTAGCTATTCAAATTTTAATCTGTATGTCTGAAGTTTGGCATCTTTTACTTTCTCATTTCCTTCATAGCTGCTAATAAGCTTATCCCACATTTCTTTGGCAGAATCAAGATGCATTACTTTTACAAATTCACTTTCACCAAGACCACTCAGAATAGCATTCATTTCTTTTGCATTGAAAGTAAACTCTAGCTTATCATCTTTGGATGCTAGCAGAACAGGTTTTGCATACCTAGTCTCTACTACTTCCCAAACATCAGCTCCTAGGGACATTAGATATGTTCTCATTCTAACCTTCCAAAAGGAAAAATTTGTACCATCAAAAATGGGTTCTTTGTTCATCAAGCCATCTTGAATAGCCATAATTACCCTTCGGGATCTACCTTACACTTAAGGCACACTGCTCTGATACCAATTGTTATAGGTATTTAACTAAGAGGGGGGGGGTGAATTAGTTAAATTAATGGATTTAAACAATTGCTTCCTTTAATTATGAATTAATGAATCGATGTGGCTGTTTTTCATACAATATATCCAACATTAACAAATATGAACAATTAGCAAGATACACATCATTCAATCACATGAGAGAGACACACGTTTTTCATCAGGAAACCCTTAAGGGAAAAACCTCTTCTTCTTGGGATGTCAATGGCTTTGTCAGCTGTACATCTCTTCTATCTGAGCACCAACTCAGAGAGGCTGCAACCTCTATATGCAAGCAACTACTTGCTGAGAGCACCTACTCTCACTATAACCCAGCACCAACTGGGTGAAGGCACCAACCTTCAGATTCTGCAAGCATCCACTTACAGACAGAGACAAAAATGTCTCCCCTAGCACCACCCTACCTCCCTTAATTGCTAGACTTTACAAATGAATCATATCACTATAGTACAAATGTATATTTGCTTACCACAACACTCTGCTCTTTTCAACTTGTTCAGCAATCTCCTCTATTTCTCTGTTCTGCCATTCTGTTCATCTTCTCATCCTCAATCTACTGTTCCTCTGTTCATCTTTCTTGCTTGTTTCATCAGGTCAATTCTGCTCCACATACCATCAACTGCGACTGGTATCCTCTTTCTGTTATAACAACATTGTTCCACTATTCTTCATCTCATCCTGAGTATCATTTAATTCATAGCTTCACTGTCCTCACCATTTCTTTTATTCATAACACAGATTTTTTATATATATAAACCATCGTATCTTCTTTTTCTTCTATATATCTTCACTCCTCTCATCGATTCACATTCCACTCTAAAAAACAGTTCCCAATAACCTGAATTCTAATCGAATCATTTCACAGAACTGTTATATCATCGGTCTGTATTCTCAGGATTTCATATTATAAGCATTATGAGACTCAGCCACTGTTAGATCATACCCCTGATCATCGTGGACCGTTAGATGGAACATTAACTGAACGAAAAACATTTCTTTTAACATAACGTTAATACATATAAATGAGCGTTTTACACATTTTCGAGAAGAAAAAAAAACGCTCCTCTAACTCCAAAATCCCGAACTCTGAAACTCATTTGACTCTAAAATCCAGAGTTCCCGCCCGAAATACTAAATTCCCGAACTTCGAACTGATCTCTACCATCGATTTTCTTCCGAACCCCATTTTTTGCTCAGCTCTTCTCCATTCTATTCTATGGTCTATTCAATGTTTCTGCATCTATACAACATCCTTTGTATCGAGCTGTATTACATCTGTATAACATCCTTTGCCTGTGCTTCTCTAGTAGCATGGTTCAACTCTTTATCTCATTTCTATAGTAACATCTCTTCTGTATGTTCATCTTTTGTAAAGCTAGTCAAAGTATGACAAAAATGGCAACATCTACCTCTGCACCAACTCCTGTCTAAAAGAGTTGGCTTCTCTATTTAAGACACATCTCATACACACTCAAATGTAGCGCAAGTTGAGGTAGGAGAAGACACTGTAGCTAGATAGAAAGAAGGTTACTGATGTCGGGAGATCACTTACTGTTTTGGGTTCTACTTTTGGTGTTGATTCTATCTCTGAGGAAGTTGCTAGGTTTTCACCATTTATGGTTTCCCCGAGGATAAACACTGTGTTCATTGTCTCTTTTGTTTGATTTTTGTGCTTGTTATTCTCTCAGTTAAATATCATAATGTATTGCTAGCTTAATGATGAAATTCTAACATGGAATCAGAGCTAACCTGAGAAGAAGACACTGTGCATCTGTGGGAACTAGGGCTTCCTAGTTAGTGGATCTTCCTCCATATATTTTCAGCAAAAGAAGGTTGGATTAACTCTCCTCCTTAGGGTGCATCTTTCTGTCAAAGTAGAATCCAATTCTAAGGTTTTTTAGTTTTGGGCCCGACACTACTGTCGAAAATTAGAGCTTTTCACAGAAGAGGAATTTTTCAGTGAGCCCAGGCCTGAATTGATCTCCTCCCCAAAATCAAAGTTAGGGATCAAATTCAAAGCATTTGGTTGGATAGAACCTTGGAAAAGCAAAACCCTAATTTGTTACTGAACCAGCACTGTAGGATTTCAGCTCCAAATCCATATCTGACATCTTGACCTAGTAAGATCTACATCTTTTGTATTTCAAATTGAGGTTCTCAGTTTAAGATGCATTATCATACCAAGCTTGATGAAAAGCTTGAGGGAGATGATAACTTCTGAGCCTAGAAGTATAGGATCTCCCTGGTCCTGGAAGAAAATGAGTTGGACTACTATATCAATGAGGACGTTCCAGTTCCAGAGGGAGATGAGGCTAAGGCCTTACATAAGAAGAAGTTGGTTATGGAAAAGAGAATCATTGTTGATTCTATCAAGGATCACCTCATACAACAGATGTCCTCCCTCGAGACACCTAAAGCTATGTTTGATGCCCTATCCAAATTGTTTGAAGGGAAGAACATAAACAGGAATATGACTCTGAGAAACCAATTGAAGAATGTAAAGATCCAGAATGCTAAGACTATTTAGTCTTACGTTACAAGGGTATATTAGATCAAGGAACAACTAGAAGCAGTAGATGAAGAAGTGGAAAATGCAGAGATTGTGATGACCACCTTGAATGGTCTCCCTATATCATGGGACTCTTTCATTCAAGGGATCTATGCTAGAAAGAATTTAGTCAAGTTCAACAGACTATGGGAAGAATGCTCTCAAGAATAAGCTTAGATAGCAGCTCGAGAAGAGAACATGGGAAATGAAGATCAAGCTCTCATAGTTCACTCCAATAAAACTAGAAGGAACCATCATCACTCCAAAGGTAAGATCTCACACCCTAAAAGAGATATGTCCACCATTAGATGTTACACATGTGATGAGAAAGGTCACATATCCAGATTCTGCCCTAATAAAGGGAACTTAAAGAAGAAGAAGGAAAACAAGAGAAGACATCATGCTCATGCTGCAAAATATGATTAACCTTCCACAAAGAGAATAAGACAATAAATTGATTCTTCCAGTGATGGATAATATGTACTAATCTCCACTCTTACGAGAACTATTTCACATGGAAGCAATGATTGGCTCATAGACAGTGGTGCTTCCAAGCATATGATGGTATTCAAACAATCATTTGTGAAGCTATCTGAACATGAGTCACCTCACAAGGTGAAACTTGGGGATGACTACAAGTATCCAATAAAAAGGTAGTGGTAAATCCTCCAATATACTAGACTCTGGAAAGTCTATGAAGATGAATAATGTATTATTTGTTCCAGGTCTAAAGAAGAACCTCCTCTCCATATCTGTATTGGATGCAAAAGGAATGAGGGTTGCTTTCGTAGATGGACAAGTTCTTATGTGGCCAAAAGGAAAGACTTTTGACGATGCAATAGTGATTGGGGAACAAGAAGGAGGTCTATACAAGATGAAGGGCCAACCAAAACAAGATTTGGTTCATGACTCAGTAGAACCAAATGAACTTTGGCATAGAAGGCTTGCACATGTGCATTACAGAGAACTACCACTTGCAAGAAAAGTTGTTGAATTTCTTCCAGAAATTCAAGCAAAACACGAAGGGGTTTGCAAAGGATGTGTGAAAGGAAAGAACACAAAGAAGACATTTCCAAGTAGCGAAACAAAATCAAAAGGAATCTTGGAAATCATCCACTCCGATGTATGCGGACCAATGTCATCAAGCTCACTAAGCGGGTATGTGTACTATGTCTCTTTTATTGATGACTTTTCTAGGAAGACATGGATTTACTTCATGAAGAACAAAGATGAAGTATTCAGCAAGTTCAAGGAAATCAAAGCCTTGATCGAGAACCACACTGAAAATAATATCAAGACTTTTCGATCAGATAATGGTGGAGAATTCACTTCAAATGACTTCAAGGAACTATGTAAAGACTCGGGGATTAAGAGGGAGTTTTCCACCCCTTATAATCATAATCCACAATAGAATGGGATTGCAGAAAGGAAGAATAGAACTATCATGGAATCTTCTAGAGCTATGCTTCATGATCAAGATATTCCTATGCATCTTTGGGAAGAAGCCACCAGAACAACAGTGTATGTACAGAACCGTACTCCACACAGAGTACTCAAGAACAAGACTCCTGAAGAAGTCTTCTCCGGCAAGAAACCAAAAGTCAGTCATCTCAGAATATTTAGCTATCCAGTGTACATACATATTCCAAAAGAGAAGAGGAAAAAATTAGATCCTTCAGGAAAGAAGGGTATATTTGTGGGATACTCTGAAAGCCCGAAGGCTTATAGAATATACTTCCTAGGGTTCAAGAAGATTGAAATTAGCAGGGATGTAACATTTGACAAATATTCAGCCTACATCAAATCCAGAAAGAAACCTGCTGAAGAACCTGAAGAAGTAGAAGCTCCCGAAATTCATGATACAATCATGAACGAAGAAACTCAAGAAGGAGATCGAGAATTTGAAGAACCACAAAGACCTGTAGATCCACCACAGGAGAAGAATCCTCAAAAGAGGAAACCTGCTTGGGTACGAGAGATTATCCAAGGTGAAGAAAGATATGCGGTTCCAGAAGAGAATCTCAGAGAACGAAAGAGGACCAGATCCTGTTCCAGTTATGTATCTTTACTATGTGATTTCATTGATAAAGAACCTTCCAAATATGAAGAAGTGGCAGAACAGAAAGAATGGAAGGATGCTATGATCAAAGAGTATCAATCGATCATGAATAATGATGTTTGGGATATTGTCCCAAGACCAGAAGGGAAGTCAGTTGTAACTTCCAAATGGATCTAAAAGATTAAGCATGCTGCAGATGGTAGCATAGAAAAATATAAAGCAAGATTTGTTGCTCATGGTTTCTCATAGAAAGAAGGAATAGACTCTGAAGAAACATTTGCACCTGTAGCTAGATACACTTCCATCAGATCGGTACTTTCTCTGGCTGTAGTGATGAAATGGAATATACACCAAATGGATGTCAAGACTACTTTCTTAAATGGTGTCGCAGAAGAGGAAGTGTATGTGGAGTAGCCACTTAGTTTTGAGACACATGACATGGAGTATCATGTGTGCAAATTGAATAAATCCCTGTATGATTTGAAACAGGCACCCAGGACATGGTATGGTAGAATTGACAGCTTTCTATATAGTTTGGGCTTTACCAAGAGTAAAGCAGATTCCAACCTTTACTAAAAGGTTGAATATGGAAACCCAGTGATTCTTATACTATATGTAGATGATCTGTTTATGACAGGAATGGATGGGTCGATACAAAGAGAAAGCTTGTTGCCGAGTTCGAAATGAAGGACTTGGGAATGATGCATTATTTCCTAGGTATGGAGGTGTGGCAGACTATGGATGGAATCTTCCCTGGACAAGGGAAGTATGCAGTAGAGATCCTGAAGATATTTGGGATGATGGACTGCAAGGAATTAACCACACCTATGGAATTGAATATGAAGCTATTGAGTGATGCTTCATCAGAATCGATTGATGCCACGATGTATCGTCAAATGATTGGGTCCTTGATGTACCTGACGAACAGGAGACCAGATATTTGCTTTTCCGTGAAAACCTTGATCCAATACTTGACAGATCCAAGACATGTTCACTTGATTGCTCCAAAGCATATTCTGAGGCACCTGAAGGGTACGGTTGATTATGGGCTCAAGTATCAGACTGATCAAAGGATTAACCTGGAGGGTTATGTTGATTTAGATTTGGTAGGAAGTTCCATCAATAGGAAGAGTACTTCATGATGTTGCTTCAGTATGGGATTAGGTGTGATCTCTTGGTTTAGCAGGAAGCAATCCTGTGTGGCACTGAGTACAGCTAAAGCAGAATGTGTCGCAGCCTATTTAGTTAGTTGTGAGGCAGTATGGATGAGGAAGCTACTGTCTGATTTATTTGATCTCTAGTTAGATGCTACTTGTATATACTGTGACAACCAGAGTTGTTTAAAGTTATTAGAGAATCCAGTATTCCATGACAAGTCAAATCATATCGAGATCAAGTACTAGTATATCAAGGATATGGTGTAGAGAGGAGCAGTGAAGCTCCAATATGTTGAGATGGATGAACAGATAGCTGATGTGTTGACTAATCCATTGGCTAGGGTGAAGTTTGAGTACTTCAAGGAGAAGCTTGGTGCTCTCCAGATCGAGATTCCTCCCAAGAGGAAGTGATGAGTCCCTGATGAGCCATTCTAACATGGTGAGAGGATTGGTTCCTTCCATGGTCAGATATAAGTGTTGTTCCTTTTCGACATGGTGAGAGGATTGGTTCCTTCCATGGTTAGATATAAGTGTTGTGTCTTTCCAACATGGTGAGAGGATTGGTTCCTTCCATCGTTAGATGTAAGAGCTATGACATGGTGAGAGGATTGATTCCTTCCATTGTCAGGTGTATGTGATGATCCCACTTCCAGCATGAAAAAGGGTTGGCTCTGTGAAGACACATCTAGTATGAAAAATGACTAGCTCTATGTGGATGCCACATCTAGCATGAAAAAGGGATGGCTCTATGAAGACACATCTAGTATGAAAAAGGACTAGCTCTATGTGGATGCCACATCTAGAATGAAAAAGGGCTACCTCTGTGAAGACACATCTAGTATGAAAAAGGACTAGCTCTGTGTAGATGCCACATCAAGTATGAAAAAGGAATGGCTCTGTGAAGACTCACCTAGTATGAAAAAGGACTAGCTCTGAGTGTGTGCCACATCTAGTATGAAAAAGGACTAGCTCTGTGAAGACTCATTAAGTATGAAAAAGGATTAGCTCTGAGTGTCTGCCACATCTAGTATGAAAAACGACTAGCTATATGAAGACTCATCTAGTATGAAAAAAGGACTAGCTCTGAGTGTGTGCCGCATCTAGTATGAAAAAGGACTAGCTCTGTGAAGACTCATCTAGTATGAAAAAGGACTAGCTCTGAGTGTGTGCCACATTTAATATGAAAGAGGACTAGCTCTGTGAAGACTCATCCAGTATGAAAAAGGACTACGTCTATGTGTGTTCCACATCTAGTATGAAAAAGGACTACGTTTATGTGTGTTCCACATCTAGTATGAAAAAGGACTAGCTCTGTGATGATACATCGAGTATGAAAAAGGATTGGCTCTATAGATGTACATCCAGCATGAAAAAGGGCTGGCTCTATAGAGATTCCTATGACAAGAAGAATCAAGAGATAGCACCCATGATGATGACGTAGTGATGATCTAGATTGAGTGATGATGATCCAGCAGTGATGATCCAGATTGAGTGATGATCCAGATTGTGTGATGATCCATATCTAGTGATGATGTCCAGTGGTGATCCAGATCCAGTGATGATGTCTAGTGACGATACAGATCCGATGATGAAGATGACTTGAAGATGAAGATGACTTGAAGATGAAGAAGACTTGAAGATGACAAGGACTCAATGATGATCCAGAGGATACAGAGAAGAATACTTGTACTGAAAATTGTGTCGCAAGAATACCTTGCTAGTTAAGAGGGAGTGTTGATGTATATGTAACTTCGAAATGTATTTGAATTGTATTTCTTATATATTGTAACCTGATGTTTATTCCGGGATGTACTTGATTCATGTCATGCCCCAATGTTCCTATCAGGAATATCTATAAGGTAAACAAGTCATGTCAAGTCATTGTGGGTAACCCTCCTATTGGCTAAGGGTTAAAGTCCCCGCAATTCCGGGGCACTAGGTTTATTAGACTCTCCTAGTGAGGTCGGCCCTAGTAGGGTTTAGTCAAGTCGGGAATTAGTATAAATAGAGATTTGGCCTCTCTATTTAAGACACGTCTCATACACACTCAAGTCTAGTGCATAGTTGAGGAAGGAGAAGACACTGGGGCTAGATAGAAAGAAGGTTCCTGCTGTCGAGAGATCACTTACTGTTTTGGGTTCTACTTTTGGTGTTGATTCTATCTCTGAGGAAGTTGCAGGGCTTTCACCATTTATGGTTTCCCCAAGGATAAACACTGTGTTCATTGTCTCTCATGTTTGATTGTTGTGCTTGTTATTCTCTCATTCAAAGATCCTAATGTATTGCTAGCTTAATGATGAAATTCTAACACTAATTGGTTTTGTCCTTTGAGGATGATCATATTTCCAATGAAATCTCTTTCCATTTGTATGCTCGTTCTCTAGTTGACTATGGTATTTTATTGGACCGAATGCTATTACAAGATTCTTTTGGTCGTCCATGAGTTTGTGTCGGACTGTTATAAATGGTAAGTTGTGTGAATTTTTTTATATGTTTCATTTCTTTGACTAGTTTTTCATCTCCCAGTATGAATTTGAAGTCCTTGGTGAAGTTTTCTTTGAGTTCGTCCCATAAGAGCATTTTTCCTCGTCCTTCTTCCATGTTATACCATTTATTTGGTAAATCATATAATGTTGATGGAAATAGGTGCAAGCATATTCGTTCATCTTTGTAACCAAGTCTTATCCATTCCTTTTCACATATACTTATGTGTTTTTCAGGGTCTTGTCGTTGTGTGAAGACTAGTATTTGTGTCTATTTTGTTAGCTTCTTCCCTCCACATATTTCGAAAAAGTATGTTGAAGCTGTCATCCACGTTTGTAGTCTCAACTAATGGGTATCCCACCATCAAGCAGCTTCACCTGTAAGTGTTTAGACCAGGCTTTGAAGTTGGTCGTGTTCACCTATGTTTTTGGAAACTTGTTCAATATGCAGCACTGGTGATTCTCTCTCTTTATACCGAAGAGACTGTATGTTTTTTTTTTTCATTGGTGCTAAAGAAGGGTATTCCCTAATTATTTTTTTCACATATATTTGGTATGATAGACACAAAAACAAATTGATGTGTCAGTTTTCTTGGGATGTCTTGAATGGTCCAGCATCCCCTTGCTTGAGTTTCATAGTTTTCCATCTCCCAATCATATAGTTCTTCATCTAAGTTATATTTCACTAAGTCTTGGTTTCCTAGATGAATTTCCCCATATATATTTGGTTCGATATAGTCTTCGTTGTTCTGTATTTATATAGCTGTCAGACATAGACTTCTTCATCTATGGGTTTTGTCCATGGTTCACCTTGTGAAGGATGAATAGGAACAATCACTTTATTCCCATTCCCCTTAAGATTTATCCATTCTTTATCTCATGAAATCGATGCCTTCATATTTTGACCCCATGGCCAGACCACTAAAGCTGGGAAGGAGTTGGATCATTCCTTAGGGTTAATGATTTCACAGTCGACTTTTGTGGTAATGCCTTTTATGGTTGTGTCGACGTTTCTCCATACCCTAATAGGTTTGATGAGTCCTTTCTAGGATAGTTTTAAATATATGCATGATTCATAGAGTCAAGGTTTTCTCAATTGTTCCCATGTATCTCTTTTCATTATGTTCACTTGAGATCTGAAGTCAAGAACAACTTGTCGGACATGATATCCTTCGATTTCTAAGTCAACAAGTGGGTCATCATCACTCTTATCTTTTTGTTTTAGGCTACAGATATTCTTAGTTTGTTTATCCATGCAATATTTGTTCTTTATATTGTATAACAAGTCAATAAATTGTGCGATTGAGTTATCATTACGTATTAAGTTGAGTAGTTCTTGAGATATATTATGTTGGCTATCATCGATTTCTTCCTATGTAGCTAATTCTTGAAACATATTTGATGCATCATTATATAATTTCTTTCTTTATAGGATTAGGATAGTCATCTTTGTTATTTATCTTACTTATTCTAGGATTATCATTTCCAGTTTTTGTTCCTTGTCTAGTGACTATTTGAAAATTATTTCTACGAATAACATCACACTTTTGACCACACGACAAGACATTAACACTCTTTTTTTTATTAATTTTGTCGAGCATGGTGGGACAATCCTCTAAAGAGTGATCACCAACACCACAACTCATACAAAATTTTAGATTTGTCCGGGTCTTTATATGGACATTCTGCATATCAGTGACCTTCATTGTAGCACGTAAAGCACTAGTTTGGTCGTCGTGGTATGTTGTCCCGAATTCCAAAGAATCGGCCTCAACCTGCATATCCCCCATGACGATTATTATCATACCAGCACTTATATCTCCAGCCTTCGTATCTTTGGTTGCTTTGCTCATTTTGTTCACTATTATTATTGTTCTGTGCAACAACATTTGATTGATAAACTGTGTGATAGTTCTATCGGATCTTCAGGTTCAAGTGACAGTTGGCTGTTGCGTGGATTTTAACTTCACAAACTGTGCACCAGGAAGATTTTTCATTTTTCATGTTGAACATACAATATTTTGTTGCGTGTATCTTATGTTCCTAGAAGATGTCACAAAATCATTTTGTTTGAACAAATTGTACATCTTGTCGGCTGATGTCTTGTCGACAATTGTCTTTAGTATGTCCGGCCATCAAGCATTTTGTACACCATATGTCTTGTCCTTTGAGGTTAAGTTCCCATAACGATTTTTGCATTATTTCTAATTGTTCTTCGATACAATTTTCCACAGGGTGCGTTGGGTAGTCCACATCCATATCGAATTGCAATGCCTTTGTGAGTGCATCTTTGTATGTATTGAATGTGTCCAAACTAGTGTTCCTATGGATATTTTGTGAAATCCCTGCAAGAAACCATTGGATTAATAATTTTTCATCTATGGTATAATCCAGTTGGCTGATTAGGTCCTTCTGTCTTTTATCATACTCCCAGAGAATCTCTGTCAGTTTCTAGACTATCGTTTTGAACTTTTTTGCCACCGGATGCTTCACATATGGGGTTTTCAAGAATGAAAGAAATTGCTTCTTAATTTCTTCTTTGATCGCATTGGGATTTTTCTCAGTGTATATCATGCACCAAGTCAGTGCTCACTTTAGCAAAGCACTGGTGAACTGCGCCATCTGTCAATCTTCATTTGTTACTGCAGTTGATTCCCATGTTGACTCGCAGATGAACCAATTTCATTTGGGATCCTCATCTCCCTCATAGAGGGAGATGTGTGTGGAAGTGTGCCCCATGTCTTTAGTGTCGGCATCTCCTTCAGGCATAGGTGGTGGTGGTGGTGGGCTAGTCTCTATAACCTTTTGTTATTCACAGTTTTTTTCGACGGAACTTTCATTTCAATCGAAAGTTTTGTTTGTCAGTTCATTTTCAACAAGTTGTTGGTCTAGTTTGACTCCTTCTATTGATGTCTAATTGAAATACTATAACTAGGATATCCTTCCTTGTGAGTCCGACTGATCTATATTCTCCAAATATTTGTTTGGCTGGGAGGTGCTCCTTCATGTCCTGGGTAGAGTAGGTGTGCACTGCGGTTAGATGGGTATGATTGAAATGTAACCCATTTTATTCCTCTGGTCGATGAATTACAAGATGATCGAAATCATTTCCTTCGCCATCTACTCGAATCCATACACCAAACTTGCCAGCTCGTAGACTTAGGTCTTCTTCGACAATGTCCTACACTCGGGCACTCTGGTTCGAAATTATCAGAGATTGAGGACTAACACTTTGGGGTATGCTGATTTGGAGAGCTTCACCTTTCTCTATCCACAAATATTACTCCATCGGTGACACTTCTTCATCTATGCCCTCTTCCTGTCCATCATGACCCGATTTTGGTGGATTTTCCTCATGTTCTGTCACTCTAGTGGCCATTCTTCTTTCGAGCACGATGACCTGCTCTATAACTTCCTCCCTTCTCTTCTGCATATTCTCTCTTTCTATTTTCTATAAATCTGGAGTGCTTTTGTGAGTAAGCCTGGGTGGATCTGTCTATTTTCTTAGGAAGTATTCCCACTCTCTTTTTGAAACAAATTTCTCCCCTGTTTTTTTCTTTTTCACTTAGTTAGTGTTCGATGGCAGTTTGATTAATGACGAACAAGGCTCAACAATGTGGCCTACTCCCCTGTCAATTAGGAACTTAAGAAAAATCATTGGTAGTGAGAAAAGAAATTTTTCGGTGAAGTCGTTATAGAACCTCTCTTTGATACTCTCAATCTAGACTCTTTCTTCCACAACGCATTCTTCACAAAACTCGTCTACGATTTTTTCAAACCACTCTAACAAATTTGTACGTCCACCTCTCTTAAGCCTATGGAGTAACTCTTTCTCTTTAGTTTCTAGAGGCTTTTTCATTCAGTAAATTCTTCAAAGACTGAGGTACAGATTCTACAAACTTCTCATGTGTTTGAGAGAATAATTTCTCCTTAGCTTGCACAATAGTCAGTATGTTTCTCCGAGCATAATTCTGCAAATAGTTCACGATTTTACGCTCCCACTAGTTCATATCTTTCTCTGAGATCATATTCTCATGGTCATATCATCCGTATATGTACTACCAGAAATGGAACCAATGTTGTAATCACTCAGATTGCAAGGTTACCAGTAATACACATAAAGAATCATATAATCATAACATAGACAAGAGACAAGAATAGTGGGTAGAATACAGTTTATATTACTCAATAACACATGTGGGTTCATACATAAACTGAACCAATTTATTATCTGGCTCAACAACCTATTTATACATTTACAAAACAGTTATGGTAACCACATGTCGATTCACTCAACCGACACAACTGATGAGGTCAACCTAATCTACAATTAGTAGACTAACGAGTCTAGTAGGCTAAGCCAACTAGATCCTCCAGCAGTACTAACCCTATTTATCAGCTACTGCTGGAAGGAGGCTACAACCCCCTACAGGATTTGATTCCTTCCCTGGCACCACCCTACCACCCTCTATTTTTGTGTATGATCTTCATATCTGTTTTACGATAGTTATCTCTGATTTTACTTTGGTCTCTAGTTACTACAAAGTCATTAAATTGTATCGTAGAGATCATTTATCTCACTCATCATGATGTCTATAAATACCCCCTAACACATTTTCTATGAGTGCATCTCTTCACCATTGTGCCTTTTCATTCTTAGATCGTGCCTCTTCATGAATATTCAATTATTCATTCTAACAATTCTTTAACTCTACTTAAGTTTATCAGTCATACATTTATGTAACACAATTTTACATGAATTACCTCTCTATAATGATAATTCTTCACCAGAAATTCTTCCAAATTGTCCTTTCTGTATTTCGCATTCCGCGGGGTGAACTTCGAGTTGCGGAAACCCATATTACTTTATATTTTATTTTTCATCTTCCACCTTGTACATTCTGCAGAGGACTCTGGTTTGTGGAAACCCATATTACTTTATCTTTTCTTTTTTTCCTTCTGCCTTCCGTATTCCACCTTCATCCTTTAGCATTCTGCAGGGAGAACTCTGGGTTACAAAAACCCATATTACCTTTTTTTTTCCTTTCACCTTCCGCATTTCACAGGGTGGACTCCAAGTTGTGGAAATCCATATTACTTCATATTTTATTTTTCTCCTTCTTCCTTTCATATTCTGCAAATTTTCTTCCACACTGTTGATCATTTGTGGATGCTCTCCTAACCGTTGACTTGCAATCAAAAGCAGATTTGCGTTGTATTATTGTTGATCGTTCTTTAGTCATTGATCGCTTTGCGGATTCAATCCTAATCGTTGATCCATGATCATTGTCTATATTTTTCTCTTGCATCATGTTCAGTGATCTTTTTTCATTGTTGAACTCCTACCGATCCTCTTCCTCTTCAATCATGTTCAATTGTTTTTTTCATTGCTTAACTCATATCGATCCTCTGCCTCTTGCATCAATTTCAGTGGTTTTTTTCATTGCTGAACTCTTTTTACATCAATTGACAACTTATTTTCAACACACCTCCAACACGACATTAAATTTCCCAACTACCTCGTGTGACAGTATTCACTCTTATACGTTCTCATATTTTTTGTTAGTTTTCTCACGACTGGTACTTTTCATATCTACATCAGTTTCCTACTATGACATTCATATTGCACCATATTTCGTCCAATAGCATTCCCTTCAACTGACTTCACTTTGAGTCCTTATATTCATTCGCCTCCTTCTGTCCATCGACATTCCCTTTGATTGGACGGCTTATTGCTTGGTATTCTTCTATATGATCGATTGTAATTGAATACATTGTTTCATTACTCGGCATGCTCTTGAGTGCCTCTGCATCTGTCGATTTGACCTATCAACAACCATTCTAAGTCATCTTCATCTTTTTCTTCTGTTAACATTCCCTTCGACTGGACTACACTCTGTCTCGTTGGCTCACAACTAGACAACTACATCAAACCTTCACCATGTCCTTCCTCATTGGCCTCATTCTACGACCTCTACCTCGTCGCCTACCTACCATTGCACTGATTAGCAATTGGCCCACTTCCTCGACCATAAATTTCTAATCATTGATCTCTCTGACTCCAATGGTCCTATACTAATCACTTCCATGTTGACCATCCTTTTATTGACTCTACCTTTACCATAATCAACCACAACTAGTCTCTATCTCAACTATTTTTCTTATTCAGCATCGTTTCCTTCCCTCAACTACCTTACTATAGTCAGCATCACCTATGTCGGTTTCACCACCGACTCGCCTAGTCTCTCGAGTAGCCTCTTACCTTATGCCTTGACTTGGCATTCTTCCTTAAGTTGGATCTTGTTTTTTTCATGACCATTTGGGTCCACTATCATTTCCTTGACACAAAAGGTTTTCATTCCTCATTGCAACCTCAACCGCTATCCTTCTCATGTTGGCATCCAACTCAACCAATTCTCATTGAACATATTCGTCAATATCTCTAATTCGAACTGACCATATGGGCTTACATAGTACCCATTTATTCATCTGGAAACTCATCATTACTCTTCCAATCAACTTCCTTACTATCAATTATCGTCGGTCAAATATTAGAGAGTGGGATGTACCTGCATCACCATTCAATTAATAAATTTCTCAAATAGTCTTGTTTACATGGATATGTGATATGTTTTGTTATATTAGTAGTGGGATTTTTATGAATAGAGACATATATCTATTATATTGAAGTGTATGACGTAGTTATAATAAATCATTATGCCAATTAAAAAAATAAAAATGGTATGAGATCTTAAATGAAATTAAAATTGCATATAAACATCTTTTTCATTTCTTATTGTGATAATATAATGGGGATGTTTTAATTTTAATATCAAAATACTTTTTTATGAAAGATTCGAATTTTAAAGAGAAATTAAACTATTAAATATTATGAAATTCCATGATAATGGAAAGATAAAAATAATGTTCTTAAGATATTATTAGCATTTATGGGGCATTTTCAAGATTTTGGTATTTTCATGGCATACCTAAACCCTAATCTATGAGCCTGAACTAATCAAGGGAATTTTCATAGGACATCTTGTCGCGTGAGATGTTCTAAGGATGAATTTAGACTATGCTAAAGCATGATGAGGATCAATTCTTGAATATTTAGATCTTAATCTTTCTTGTAGTTTGACATTTGATGGTTTATGTGTAAAATATTGCAGACATGAAGTTTATGGGCACACTATCATAGAAGAATTTTTCTCCAAAGGAATTTGTAGGTGAAAATTTCACATTTAAATGTAGGTGAAGGTGAATTGAGAAGGTGGAAACACAAATGAAGTTTGTGAGGTGCCATTGAGACAAATATTACACATTTAGGGTGAAAGAAAATTATTGAGAAATGAGGAACTCTTTATATTTACACATAATGCAAGTCATACTTGATAAATTCTTAACAATGGTATTCAATACATTTATATATTTAGACAACAATAGATAAAGTCAATTACTATTTCAACAATGAACATAGCTCAAGGAAACAAAGGTCATAACATGACAGCTTTATATCAGTCAAAGTACTCATCATACAGTCATATCAATGATATGAATGTGGTGCAAATATTGCTACTCAAATCTTTCATCATATCAATAAAATTTACGTAGAGATAGAATAGATATGGAATTGGCAATAAAAAGACAATTACAAAGAGAATACAGTGCTAGTATACATTAGGATATTAATCTCTTCAACTCAATTCCTATATACAAAATTCATATTCAAAATTTGATTCAATGGCTTTCTAAGAGACCCTCTCAAAAATCTACCACCCTTTTCTTCTTCTTTAAGTTCTCCTTATATAGAAGAGGATCCTTGTTAATAGTTTTTCATTGGTTCAAACTGCTTTCCACCTGTCTTTATCTTATGTCCCTTTCACTCCATTTACAATGTTGTATCTAACTGCTTAACTATATTATTTGCTTGAGTTCTTCTTAGTCGATCCCTTTATGATGTACTTGTGTTGAGCTTGATGTCCAATTGCTTGTCCTCATGTCTATAGAGATAGATTCTCTACTAGTTTTTTAGATGGCTTCCCTACTGGTTGTCCAGATGAATTCCCTATTGGTTTCTCAAATGATTTGCCACATGAATTTCCTGCTGAAGTCAGTTGTATTTCTTGTGGTAGAGAAATATTATGGTACCTCGAAATTTGATTCCATTCATTTCCCATATTATATTTTTGTGTCCTCATGGAATCCAGATCCAACTCAACATTTAAAATCTTTTCATAGAATATAGGTGGAAACCTTTTTAAACTATCTCTTAGATTAGTCCATAACTCAAAGTCCTTAGTAATTTTCTCCACAACAATAGCTACTTTTAAATCACCATATTAATCAAACTTTATTTCTCTATCCCTATTTTGATTTAGCATTTATTGGTAATCTTCCATCTTGTACAAGTCCCCATTACCATCCCACATGTGTGGAATCCCATTTGCAATTGCATCCCTAAATAGGATTTAAAAATGCACTTTTTGATACCAAATCCCATTTTGAGCATTATTCATTAAGGTTTGTTTTATTATTACTTGGTTGGCCAATTTTATCACATGTGTCCTATTGGTGAACCCTAGGTCTACCAAATGTATTATAGTGATTTTATTTAAATATTTAATCACACTTCCTAAATCTCTAGTTTAGGAACAAGCTCTACTTATGTCCTCTTTATCTCATCAATAGTGATGGTGGCCATCTCCAACTCATCTTTTATTAGCTAAAAATGGTCCCAGTGTTGAATGATATCTCTCACTATTTTCTCCCATAACACCTTTTTATCTCCTTTTGGGGGGGGCTTTCCTTCCAACATGATCTATAATTTGTGAAACTTGTCCTCTAGCTCATCCCTCTCATATTTTAAGTGATCAGTAATTCCTCTTTCTCCTTTACATCATTTTCAAGATCAACAATCTCGCTACTCTTCTCTCCTTATTGTTATGGTGAAACATCTCCCTTCATTTTTACAACTGCTTGATCTATTTGATATTTATTTTCCTCTATTGTTGACTAAGGGATCTCTTGAGTTGATTAGGATGTTGTTTGGGGAACTGTTTGAGTAGATAGAGAAGTATGCTTCAATTTCATTGTTGATATTTGCAACTCTATATCATCCACTTTCTTCATGTATTCCTCCATTTTAGATTTATATTTAATCATGTTCGCATTTATTTTATCTTTCTCATTATGAAATTTTAGTAGTTTTGGAGTTTGGACATGCTCTATATCAAGTACATGTAGCTTCTTCTTTAGTTCATCTATTTCATTTCATTTTCATTGTAGGAGGGTTTGTGCATAAGTAGTATCAGCTAGATTAACCCCAAAGGACACAATTTTAATTTCAAATTCCATAATGGCGATGTGTTTGGCCTTGGTAGCTACCCTTTCTACCCTTAGCATCTTATCCATGTTATATAATGCAAGTCTCATTTTCTTTCCACCGGTTGAGGATTAATGCAAATGTTTTCACATTAAGTCACTCGACTCTATGTAAAATTCCACCTTGGCTAAGGGGTTGAACTGTCCAAAGTCTACTTTATACTCTTCTACTTTCCAATCATCAAATATTTTGGGTATGGGGATGTTTTACTCCAAGAAGGCCATTCTGAGGATATTCTCTTTATGATCATCCACCATCAACAACATCTTCTCTCCTAGATATATCACTCCTTTGATAACCTTCATTGTTTCAATACTCTACTTCCTTATGTACACATATTTGGGCTGTAGTGTTGGATGCACTTGTGATGGGAATGAAGATGTTGAACCTTGCTATAGTTTAGGTGTGTTAAACACTAATTAAGGGTAGTGCATTATCGTGATAGGCGGTATATTTTTTATTGCTTGTGGGTACTTTGGTACTTCTTGACTCACTTAAAAACTCTTCAGTTTATGATTGCTCCACAATGGTATGATCAACCTTTGATTCTACTTCAGTTCTACACTTCTTGCACAATTCCTTTGTCTTGGATTCATCAATATCCATGTATACATTTGTTTCTTAACAGATATCTTAGCTTCTACTTGTGACATTTGTTGTTCTCATCTAAATCATTTCTCTTGCTCAATGTTTGAATCTTCTCCAAATTAGGGCAAGGCATGTATCTATATGCATAATTCTTATTTTCCATTCTCTTCTTGGAGATGACGTAGTGTGGGTCATAGGTCCACTTCTTTGTATTTTAAAGATTCAAATTCTTCAACATGCCTTATGCCTTTCATAAGGAATGACCTACATATTTAATAAATTTGAATGTGATAGGTTTCTTTGGCTTAACAAAGTTCACCTAATATGAAAGGAATCTCTACCTACTATACCCCATAGAAAACACCATAGGGGTCATGAACACTAGAAACTTGTAGGGTTCCTCCTCAAACCCATACACTCTTATGATGGTCTACTCTCCATACATAAACTAGTCCCCCACCTTGGCGTTTGGACTTAGTTGTAAAATTTATTGGTACAGAGGGAAAATCCTGGGTGGAGATTTATAATTCAAGAGAGAGTATGCTATTTTCATAACCCTGTTTGTAAAAGACTAAAAGTTTTTATTTCTTAGTTGTCTTAGGACCAAGTCAATCCATTTATATGTAGGTACCTAATTTATTATTTTATCTCTAGCATTCAATCCAATTTATTTGAAGTGTGCATAATTTTTGTATAAGAACATGAAAAATGGGTATGAGGGATACCTAAACTATTCAAAGTAAGGAAGTCTACGAGTTGAGTATGGATCACTTATGCCATATATTTACACAAGTCAAATATATGGGGAATAACCCCTGCTACTAGGGTTATGACATCAACAAACCATAGAATGGTTTCATCTATGGATTTATCATGGTCATATCCCAATATGATACATATGAAGGTCAAGGACCTTCTTGAGTTTTATGAAAATGTAGAAGTTGAATATGGAGGGAGGGAGGCTAGGGATACAATTAATTTCTCTATGTTTTGAGTTATTATATGTTTCTTTTCAACTAGTTTTGGGGCTTGGTATGATACAACAAGGGTTTCCTTGTCCAAGGTTTGTAGGATTGGTAAATCTTGGAAGCACGACATCTTGGATAAGGCATCTCTAGATATGATACACATGAAGGGATTTGAATGGTCCTAGGAAAGTATAACTCTCTTATTGGAAGAATATTTGGAGGAGAACCACATGATGAACTCAGGGAAATGCACGTTCTATAAACACACTACAAGGCGATATTTGTCTTCCACATGTGGAAAGGGTCTTGGACTACGACAGAATTGGCTTCGTCTTTGAGGATGTTATGGTGGAGGTTAAAGGAGGCCATGAAAGTGTTGAAGACATATGTATGATGATCATATAAGTTATCATCACTAGATATTATGGGAATTGGGGTTTCCCTTCTAATGAGGAATCCATAGGGTGAAAAATATTGCTTATGGTAAAAGTAAAAATCAGAATTATCGAATTGATAAATGAGTTATAGATGGATGGATCTCTATATTGAGTGATGATGCTTAGATTTTCGATCTTGTGCATTTGTTTTCCTTTTATATGGAGCAAAATGAGTCCCCCCATTTTGATATATTTTACTTTAACAACTTGGATATTTGAATTTTTCTAGATGGTGTGGACTTGTTTGAATATTTTTGGATGATGTCAACTAACATTATTTAGACCCACTTGACACGTCGAAGTGTCCAATTGGTCTATGTGGGTTCCATCTCCCCTTCCATTTACACTATTATGAAATTTTTGAATTCACAATATCACAACAATATGTTCTGAACCATATGACATTCCAACCTAGATCTAGATAGAAAAAACAATTTCACTTAGAATTATTTGCACAAAGAGATAGCAAGAATAAAGAAGCAAAATTGGATATAACACTAATGGAAAATCACTCCAGTGGGAATTTTTCCACCCTAATTTTATTCATTGACATTAGTACAATATATATATTCTCTTAAGAGACAAAATAGATAGTCTTAGTGGTGAGTTGAGTAGCTCACAATAATTAGTCTTATCTTTACTAATTCCACCCATTCTATGACATTGTGCCAAGTGTGACTCCATGTAGTAGCCATAATGAGGTGAAATGAACCTAGATGGATAATGAATTGGTTAGGATAGTCAACAACTGTGAAAGGAATCATTAGAAGAGTGCATGGGTGGTGTAATTGGCTAAGTAGTGGCCATTAATCACCAATAGTTGACAAAATACCCAAGAGGGTGCATCTTTATCCCTAAAATCATGGAAGAGGGATCCTTATATCCATACAACAAGGAATGGGGGAACTAGGATCCTAAAAATAGTGAAATTAGTTGCATAAATGGAGAAACAAGGAAGGATATGCATATCTGTATTTATTGGGGTCAAATGTGGAAAAAATATTGGTCAAAGACACCCAACTAGGTACTAGAAAGCTAACACAAGATAGAACAACATGCACTAAACACTTGGAACCTTATGCAAGGAGTATGAACCATGGTCTAGATGGGAATTATGTTCCAACAACTATGGAGGCATTCCTATCGAATTGCGTTGGAACTGGTCGAAATTTCATTTAATTATGCTAAGAAATATCGGCTCGGACCAAAAGTATCTTAAAAACATTATTTTGGGATTCATTATCAATCAAAATATTCCATGTAGCCTAGAGGTTTTGGGTCAACAGTTCACCAGGGGTGCTCTATCCTATGTGCATCTTCTCGATGCGTTATTCCTTTCAACCATATATTTGACAAACTATGTGTTGACCTAATCATTAGGGTCTATGACCTTTATGGTCAAGTCCCTGGCCTTGGTTCTTGATCCCATGGTCCATTTTTCCATAGTACTTAGTCTTGAGCTCAACCCTTGGTCCTTGAGCTCAATCATTTTTCCCTTTACGGCATCCTTTATAGCTCTTTTACCAAGTGTTTGGGATCCTATGTGCTTTTACTAGATTCATTTGTCCCATGCATATATTTTCCCATGTTCTTTTCTCCAATTATGAAGGTTTTGAGCATCATTTGATCCTGCAACATCTGGAGTACTAACAAGACATTTTCACAAAAGAAATTTCAAATATTTGGGAATTTTTATGGCATGCCTCTAAAATCTTAATACATGAGCTTGACCTATGTACAATTTCCTTCTCCTGACCTTATTTGTATTTACTCTCTACTTTATTATCATTTTATTTTATTTTATTCTATTTATTTCATGTTGTTTTCACTGATCCTTTTCACTAAAGAATTTTTACTCCATCTATTAATGATTTTTCACTAAAGTATTATCACTGGGAATTTTCAATACACACCTTTGACATCCTAATCCACGATATTGAACTAATAAGGGGCACAATCTCTCTATCAATATTGGTTGCAATTTATTCCTCTTTATTTCTTTATTCCAGTATGAACAAGTCACCACATTTTCAAAGATTATTCACCTGATTTCCATGTCATAAAAAATTTTATTATAAAAACTCTAAGATTGTCCAAAAATTATACAGAGTTCTTATAAATTTGAATACTTTACAAAAGAATCGTCAATCATTTTATGGTTTCACATTTAATAATTAGTAATTTTATCTCAGGTTTGTACACTTCTAGAAAATTATGGATCCTTCAAATTTTCTGTATTGATAATCTAGAAAATCATAATATGAAGAACAATATCAAAGAGTTAGAAGGAAAACTAAATAGCAATTTAGACCTAAATAATTTGAAGGGTAAATTGGATATCCAATCTATCAAGGAGGAAATGAATAAAATTACAAATTTAGAGCATGAGCATAGAAAAATATCCTTGAACCTCATATTTTTTTTTCGTTTGAAGGTGAAAGAAGAGGGTATGCCAACACTAGTCAAGGAAAGAATTGAAGAAAGATTACAAATTGAAATAGTGTGTATTATAGAAGCACTTTGGCTAGGAAAAATAATTGAGCACAAATATAGGATGTCAAGGTGATCTCTAATGAGCATAAATATGGAATACTTAGTAAAACCCCAATTCTAAAAAGGATAGGAATATTTATAAAAGATGATCTCATTCTAGAAGATCAAATCAAATTAAGAAAGGAATCTCAAGAGGTAAAATAAGCTATAAATGAAGGAAAATAAATAATAATCAAAAATAAAAAATCTATTATTAGGGATAGAGACCAAAATGAAAATCATAAATAGAAATTTGGGACACTCTAGATCCTCTCTTGGAACTATTATGGATTTCCATGGAGCAAGGGTCCCATGTTAAGTTGGATCCTGAGTGAAATTGATATTATATTGCTTGGTGTCACTTGGGAACATAAAGAATCTATGGTCCCTAACATACAAGGATCTGTCTGATGGTCAGTATAGAATGAGAAATCATACGATAGAGGGATTGAATGCATAGCTTATTACATAAAGGAGAAAGATTTTCCTCATATTAGGATTCAGAAGAAAGGCCCTTTCAATCAGTAGATGTGGATGGATATTTGATATATCAATGCCTAGAATATATATATA
>LPNX010043870.1:464041-540634 GCA_001517045.1 Pseudotsuga menziesii
CTAGAACAAGATATTTCCAACCTAATTAATGAATGCAATATCCTGTTTCTAGGAGACTTTAATGCTAGAATAGAAATTGATCAATCTATTATCTTAATCAATGATTCTAACACCAATCCTCTATGGATAGATGAGGAATTGTTTTATTTAGAAGGTACAAAATAATATCTGAAGATGGCTGAGAATTTGTTTGGTACTGAGCTAACTAAGCTTTGTAGTTCTCAATGATCTTATGAACTAGTCGAAATCCAAACAAATGACATGTCTCCATGGTTTGGGTAGAAGTCTTATAGATTATGTGATATCTATTATCCTCATATGCAACCAAATAGTAATCTTTAACATATTAAATGACCATGAGATGGACTCTCACCATAGACCTTTAACCCTAACTCTAAATTGTATAGGAACGTGAGCCCTATAATAGAGAATTATAATAACCAAAAGCACTTTATGTTTGATAAAAATAAAATTGATATATTTTTAATGGATCTAAATAAATAAATAAATATACTATTAACTAAGGGAAACACTGAAGATCTATGTCATAGATTTACCACAACTCTCTCTACTTCCATTAACAAGTTCTCTATCATGGTGTCATGTAAAAAAGAGAATAGAATGAACAAACCTTAGTACGATGAATAGTGCAAGCATGCTAGAAAATCCATCACAGATTGTTATAACAAGTCCTTAAAAATCAACAAGATCTATATCATGGTAGAAATCACTAATTAAAATGGAGAAATGGTGTTATTTAAATAGAAATAAAGAGAACCTTGTGCACCTTCCTAAGATAGATCCTAATAAGTTTTGGAGGAAAATTCTTAGTTGTAAAATTAATGAAACAATTTGTTTCCCTTAAGGTATTATAATCCCTACCTTAAAAGCTTAATGATCACCTGTTGTCGTGGGAAAGATTCAAACCTTTTCTACTTAGGAAGAATTTTTATTTTCAGAAGACATAAAGTTTTGGGTTAAGAGACTCACAAAAGAAAAATATAAAGACATTGAAGGATACCAAGCAAAAATATTAAATATTGGTGGGCCTATCTTCATCCATCACATCCATACGATCTTCAATTTAGAATTCAAGCAAAGTTTCCATAAACATTGGATAGGAAGCCTCATTGTTCCTATTTTTAAAAGTGGAGATAAAAACAATCCATCTAATTATAATAACATTATGATTATCCCTCCTTTAGCCAAATTATATGGAATTATTCTAGAAAGGAATATCAACATATGGATAAAAAGTCACAAAAAAAGAGTTAAAGGCTAGGTAAGATTTCGAGGATATCATTTAAATGTGGACCACCTATTTATTTTAGGACCATTCTTGAGGAGTGTCACAATAATAAAACTAATCATCTATGTTTATTTCTTGACTTTAGAAAATCATTTGACATAGTTCCTAGAACTGCCCATTGGAATAGATTAGAATAGATAAATCCACTTTTGAGTTGACATCTACTATGATAAGGTTGTACGAGAAGGTTATTGTCAAGTTTACGAAATTGAGGGCTAGTCTGAAGAAATTAATTGTAATCTAGGATTGAAGCAAGGTTTTCCTTACCTTTCTTGTTATTTACATCGATAAACTAGAGAGTTATTTGGAGAAGCAGGTCGTGTTGGCACAACTTCGGGTGGTATAGTCATCATCCTTCTTCTATATGTTGATGGTATGTTCTTATGGAAATGAAACCCTATGATCTCAAAAAGAAACTAAAAATTCTCAAGGTTTTTTGCTCTATATAGATATTATTGTTAACACTCACAAAACAAAGGGTATGATAATCAAATCTCAAATTATCACTTATGATAATTTCATGTATGACAAAAATAACTTGGCGAAAGTGACTTCATATAAATATCTCGAAAGCAATCTTGATAATAAGATTAGCTGGGCAACAAAATTGAGAAAATTATTAATGGAGGGTGAAAATGTTATTATGGTCTTGAAAATAGTACTAAATCAACATCTCTAGCTTTGGAATAGGAGGAAACTCTTCTTTCAGGATCTCATCACTCCTACCATCTTATATGGTTGTGAAGGTTAGGGTTGCACCATCTCTAGAAAATCACAGAAAAGGATAGAGAAAATCCAAAAGCAGTTTATAATATAAATCTAAAAATTAAAGGAAATACACCATATCATATCTTCCTCATAGAAGTGAGTCTCTCCTCAATTGACAGCAATGTTATGACTAGGTACCTAATGTATAAGAACAAGATAAACAACATGGGAGACAAACCTAGGCTTCCTAATAATGCTTCTTACTCTAGTCAAAACCATAGGTATGCCATGGGATAAAAGAAATTGTCATCTTTTTGACACAAAGAGGGTTGAAGATGAAAATCACTTTATCATAGAATGACTTGCTTACACTCACATTATAGCATATTTTCAAAATATTTGCTCAAATACTTATATTTCTAACCTTTTAACTCATCATAACTAATAAGATTTAATAATCATCTCTTAAAGATTTTCTAGAATAAAAATAAAATTTTAAAGAAAACCAAGTGACTCTTTATCTATTTAAGATTCAATAGACCAAATTAGTTTTAATAGACATTAATAAATTTATATCATTATCAATAAAAAAATTTAAAAAATATGTCAAAAATATGTAAAATATATTATTAAAATATTGAAAATAATATAAAGAATGTAAAAGTACAATTAAATCATTATTTAATTAATGATATTCAAAATGAAAACAAATTGTTAGTAAGAGTGAAAATGTTAATATATATATAATTTGAAATAGTAAGATTTTTGTTAATAATATTGAAAATAATATAAAGAATGTGAAAGTACAATTAAACCATTATTTAATTAATGATATTTTAAATGAAAACAAAATGTTAGTAAAAGTGAAAATGTTAATATATATATATATATATATATATATATATATATATATAGAGTNATAATTGATAATTGAGATATTTAAATTAATATTATATATATAAAATTATAATGGAAATAAATTCAATTTGAAATAGTAAGATTTTGATGTAACAAAATTTATTATTATAATTGATAAAATTATATAATAATTGAAATATTTAAATTAATATGATAAATAAATTTTATATAGAGAGCATAAATATTATGATTTGAAAATATTATAGTTGACTTTTAAATTTGTTAATTATTATTTGTTGAAGGGATTTTAAGTATTATTATTTTTTAGTTTTTTTAAAGTTAATTGTTTAAATGTTTATAATTTTTTATTTAATAATATATATATATATATATATATATAAATTTTGGTATATCGAATTTTAAAGAAAAAAGTAAGGAATTACTTGGTTTGTTTTAAAGTTGTATTTATATGTTTAAAATTTTTGGAGAAGAGTGTTCTTAAATTACTATAATTTTGATGAGTTAGAAGGCTCTATGAATGTAAAAAGAAATGGTTTTCATTCTCAATACTCATAGTCTCACAAAGATGACATATCATTTCAAAGAATGAAATTTTAAAAAAGGTCCAAAATGAAAGTTCAAAAAAATCATTAATTGTTATAAATTTTAACAATATTCTAAAAATAAAATACATATATATTACTTATTACTAAAGACATCCAAAATTGCGAATCTATATAAATATTAAACGTCCAAATATAAGGAGAGTTGGATGAGTCAAGCTAGCTTTTTTTTCACAAGGAAAAGGACAACCTTATACTATATAAAGCTATGTCAAAAAACAACGGTTACTTCAGCAAAAAGATTTTGCAAATAGAACCAGAGAGAACAATACAGTTCAAAGGATCAATCAAAACACCAGTCATAGCTTAATCCATCAACTCAATCCTTCCCAGCACAAGAAAGTTCACCTTTATCTGCCATATAAACATACTATGGATACCAAAATAGAGAGAGTGTCATTCTGTCTTATCTTGTCCAACCAAATAACATCCATAATATAAACAATCTATGCACTGACACAATCATAAACATCATGCAGTAAGATCTTAATAACAGCTCAAGACCCCCTCATTTAACAAAGAACCATCATCATTATCATCATCAAGAAAGAACCATTAGAATAATCTTTCCAAAAGATCAACAGAGGTCGTAGCCCAATTGTCTATTTTGATAAAAAATCCACCAAAATGTTAAATTCATGATACACATGAAGCTAGCTCTCCTTATCACATACGGTAATCATAAAAAAAAAAACTTTATTTTTATTTCTTTAAAATTATCACAATATTTTTTTTTTAAATATATGTTAATATAATTTTTTTCTATATAACTTTATATACATATATGCTTATATAAATTTATAAAACATATCTCAATTAAGTAAAACTAAACACCCACATTCAATATCTTCAAGTCTCCGTCATTTTTCCCAACATAGCCCAACCAAGCTTTAATCTTAGGATTAAATTTAAATATAAGCGTATGCACGCATCGCAAAGTGATAAAATGCCCAACCAAACTTTAGACCTTGATTAATTTTAAAATATACAAGGTAGGGTGATGATAGTGATATTTTTGAGCTTGTGGTCCAAGGCGGTGTGACATTAAAGTTCAATATTAAATTAGTAGATACTAATAGTTAAAGTATTAAGAAGTGAAGGCTATCAAATAATTAAAACAATATACAAATATTTTTAAATACCTTTAAAATGTTGAAACTCTTTTTTTTTTGCATATTTTAATATGAATCATAGTTTAGCGTGATTAATTTAAGATTGAAAGCTTCACCTCTTTAATGATTTAACCTCCACTTTCATAGTCCTCGGCGTTGTTTACAACTATATAATACTAATATTTCTTTCAATTAAATTAAATTTTAAATGAATGGTTATTATGCATCTTATGTAATGTCTTGTCAATAGGGCCTACATGGAATCTTGAAAAATATGGAGTGAATAATAAAAAAATAAATGTGAAAATTTAATTATTCAATGTTCATTCTAGATAATTAGAAAACTTATAATATAGTTTTTCGATAGGGAAAGGAGATTATAGTTTTATTTACTAAACTTTATTTTTTTGAAAAATTAAAAAATACCTTTAAATTTTAATTGGGGTAAAAAATAAGATTCTTTATTATTAATCTTAATTTTAATATTATATATATATATATATATATTAGAGAAAAAAATCATTTTATTCATTGAAAATAACATAGACTTATTTCATGGATTTACAACAGTTTCTTCGCTTTTTACAGAGCGACCTCTCTCATAACATTTGAATTGTTACAATATTGAAATATTATTTCTCAGATTCTTTTTGAGTTCCGCGGCTATAGCAAAACTTTAGGTGTGTTCCATCATAAAAAATTATGCCCTTTTCTAAATGATCATATGTGTGTTCACCCTCGATGCGGGCGGTCGCACGCTGTATCAAAATAGAACAAAGATTCATGTACATGAATCTACACCAAGGGATTTACTCAGGATCTTTCTTGTATCATGGTCGGAGGAAAAAATGTGTGACTTCACCATTAATGAAGTCCTCTCCTTCAATTATTCATGGTTGTATGGCTAGGGCCAACTTTGACAGAGTACTAGCTTCTGAATTAAGTTCTTTGTAAATATGCGAGAAAGAAACTGCTTCAAAGAAAGGTTGCATCGCTCGAATATCCTTTAACGGGTTGTGTAGATGCGGAGCTCTGATGTTGTTTTTTTTATTTGACCAGTCGATCACTATTTTTGAGTCCCCATAGATGTGAATTCTTGTTAACTGTTTGTCCTTGGAAATCATCAAAACGAACCATAAAGCTGTGAGTTTAGCTTTTCTACTGGATGCTTGTCCCAGGGAAAATTTAAAAGTTGTTTTTGTTTAGATCAGAAAGGTAAAGGACACTACCTGCTCCACCTATGGGAGGGTCTCCTTGACTTGCGCCATTGAAAAAATCCCATGGAATGCTTTTATCTATTGATGGCACAATTACTACCCAACTTCTTCCTTCTTTGGGGACTGATTTGTGTTCTTGAGATTTATGAACCAATAGAGCTGAAGTGATGTCAAAAGGGGTGCACTAATTTTTAAAGATCGTTGTATTGCGAGCTTCCCAAATGCTATAGACAAAAATTACAGGGAATGCGTCAAAACAACATACCCCGGTACTCCGCCACCACATATGTTCCCTTTGATTCAAGGTCGCTTCTTGGCTCATGATCGACCAATCTTGTGTCAGAGCCCATGCAACAATGGTCCACACAAGTCCAGCATAAGGACACGTACCAAACAAATGAGAGGAGTGTTCATCGCTTGATTTGCACAAAAGACATATGCTTGGTCCTTGAAATCCTCTTTTTCTTAGATTCTCCCATGTTAGAAGCTTATTGTTCATGGCTAACCAAAAAGTTAATCTAGTTTTCAGGGGACTGTTTGTGGCGGCCCCAGATGTTTTCCCACCACCACCTTTTTTCACCATCAAACTAATCGTGAATTTCTGCTTCATAGCCTTTTTTTGTTGTGAAGTCCCCATTATCGACATTCTTGGTCCATATCAATTTGTCTTGCTCGTCTTCATCTAAGTGTACAAATCTTTCCTTCAATTTATTTACATAAATTTTCTATTTCTTAGCGTCCTCACCCTCCAGACTCGGCTCCTGGGAACTTTTCCATCTTACACTATCATGAGGACGGGGTTGATGGGTTTGTACACCCACTAGATGATGAATATTTTGGGATTTTATTTGTGTTAAAACTGGTTCTGGAAGCTTGTAGCCCTCTCCTTCTCCTACCCATGGGTCCTTTCCCATCCTAACACTCTTTCCATTTCCTATTTTCTAGGCTATCCAATTTCCTATTAGCAGAAAGGCCAACACCATTTCCTTCCATTCGACTGACCCATTTTTATAAGTTTTTAAGGGGTTCCTGAACCAATCTACCATAGAGGTGTTTGGGCAATATTTAGAGCACAAGACCCTTCCCCATAAGGTTTCTGGGTTTTGGACTAACCGCCACAATGAGTTGGCTGCCAAAGCTATGCAAAAAAGCTCAAGGTTTTAGTATAAATATATAATTTAGTTAAGTTTATATATAGACAATGTAGTAGATGTTTAAACAAAGTGTACAAAGAAAATTCATAAAAGGCCTCCAACTCTAGGTAGGTGGTTTATTTTCTTAACTAATATGTGGGTCTTTTTTTTTTTAAGGGTTAAAAATTTCTTTGTTTTACTGATTGGTATTTGTTGATAAATGTGGTCATCATCAGTCAATGAGTTTTTTGTTTTGTTTTGTTTTGTGTTGTGGGTTTTTATTTGTAAAGCAATGTAGTTGCTTCTAATTTCAGTTCTTCTATCAGTTGTTTGGGAAATGAACTACTTTGTAAATATGTTTTTTTCTTTTATTCACAATGAATAGAAAGAATGTCACAAGCCCATAAATTGCATAATAATAAAAAAATATGTTTATAACAAAAATACTTATTCGTTGCAACATATCTTTCTTAGTTGTAAAATCCATTTCTACTTATTTGCATGGATAATATAATTGGTCTTCTTATATGTTTGACGACAGGGATTTTCGTCAGTCCGGTATTGACTCTAAGCCAAGATGACAATCGGTTGCAACCCTTATCAAGGTGATGTGTTACGGTTTAAATAAATGTTTAGTTTAGTTTCCTATCTAGAATTTAAAATCCTAGTTTGTGGACCTTAATTCCTAAGCTAATTTTTTTATTAGACATAATATCTATGTTTTAACTTAAGTTTAACCTTACTCTATATAAGGTATTGGTATATATGATGGTGTAAAATCTTGTGTCTTTGTAAGCGATGAAGGGATGGTAGATTTACGGTATGATTATGTTAAAATGTTTATGTTATGATTGGAATGTGGCCACGAGAGTCACAAGTCGAGGCCAGCTGCGAGGTGAAGGGTTTAATGTGGTTTTTAATGATTTGTTTAAAACATTTTCATAAAACCTGGCTACAAGTTGACAGCACATCCATGCATATTAAATGACTAGGTTGTCTCACGTGCTTTTCTGGAGAGGACTAATCCTGGCCCTCCATCTGTCCTTGATCTGATTCTTGTTGTTGGAAATTATGTAGGGTTTTTATGACCTCATTCACTTGGACGTGTGGGTTTTTTTCTGGCTTATGTTAATGGTTGTTGGATTTTTTTCTTAGCCACTCCAGGGTGTTGCACTACAACCATGCTTTCCCTTTGACGGTCTGCAATAGTTTGTTTGGTTTAAACATTGTGATTTTTGAGTTGGTTAAAGGTTGGTGTTTAATGGTTGCATGGATACCATACCCTCTCTCTAGAGTCTTAATCATTACTTATTTCACATGTGGTAGCTTGGATACTTTCCTTCAAATTTATGACAGACGCTTTCCAAACCCGCAAAGGGTTTTAGCATGTATGAAGCTACTAAGGTTCAATTTTTACTCTTAAATCGATAATGATATTTCATGGAATTCAACTGAGCTAACTCAACTTAGTTTTCTTGTACATGCAGAAGGAGGAGAGGGAAGCCAAGAGGAGAAAACCCATGGCCCTCTATGCTTTTAGCGAAGGTACAACTCTCTCTTCCCGTGCACTTGTCTATTTTAAATAAATCGATTTTCAATACATGAAATAAATGTATTAAAACCAAAACTTTGTTTTGACATGTGAATCCAGGGTTGCCACGAAAGGGTACCTAAAAATACTTGGTATAATCCTGGCATTTCCTCTACGGCCCAATTCTTCCTTCAAGGTAAGTTTCACAGAGTTTTAAGGTTTACATTACGTTTTACACTATTAATAAACATTTGATATATATATATATATAGTTTACCACTCTTGCATGTAGGTGAATGAAGGCTTGGCGAGCGGGCCACGTGAGGTTGGTGAAAGGGTTATCTCCTCTCAGGTTTCATCCTTCTATGTCATGAGATGACGATCCCTAACCTTAACTTTGTTTATTTTAAAAGTTTGTAAAATCAAATGATTGTGTTTCATACTAATGTCAGTGGTTTATGTGCATGTAAACAATGGCGTGGATCCCTCCATTGTGCATTGGATCAATGCAACACCTTCGAGGTATGCCTCCATTTGATTGTAAACAGGTTGACTAAATTACAGGGCTACTTTGTTTGGATGTATTGCATAAGGAGAGGGATTTACAACCTCTACGCTTAAGATAAGTTCAATTGTTAGCAAAATGGTTGGGTCCGTAGTTTGATTGGATTCTAAAGTGATTTGGTAATTTGACTATAGAGTGATTTTGATGATTGGCACTCAACCATCGTGGATTATATAGTTTTGTATTTAAATTTTTATAAATATTTGGATATGAATCTAATTCGGTTGATAACCCGGTTCTTATATCTTTTAGCTAGATGTTTAGTTAGATCTATTAGGATCTTAAATAATTGTATTATTTGTAACTGCTTATTTATGATAATTGTGATAGGGTCTGATACTTCGTATGAAATTTTATAATTATTTTAACCAGAGATTAAGTTTATAGATACTTTGATTATTATCATGGATATATTGGGATATTTTACTGCCTATCTATCTAATCTTAATTAAGGATTTTAACTGAGATCTATTATTCTATATAAATAGTTATTAAAACATAGACTTATTATTAATACATGGATTTGAGGTTTTAATATAAAAACATGGCATCTTTGTGGGAAGCCTCTCGGCTCTATTTATCTTATCTATATTTTTCTTTGAAGAATAAAGAATTTGATTTATAGATAGATATTTTTAATACTATGACACTTTATTTATTTACAATTTAAAATCCTTGTATTCTATATATAAAAGCTAATCTACGACTTCTATATTCCTGTATATAAGCAATTAACTACGAACTGAGTATAAAATACTTAAAAATATTAAAAGAAGCTAAGTAACACATCATATAATCTCAGTTTATAAATAAAGAATGCTCATATTTATAATCTACCTTCAAACTGTAATTACTTAGACTAAAACAGTAGATAAATTTAGTAAGGATCCTATCACCACTATTGAGAAAACATAACTGAAGATGGTGTTCCTCCCATCCAACTCCTAAAGCATCCAAAAATTACTTTCTATAGAACCTCCTATTAAATTTGTGAACCATTGATCTACATGAAAATATGAAAGTTGTAGGAAGGGAATTATGCAGTGGAATAATCAAAGAGAATGCACACTGAACAGGATATTCATGCCACAAATTTCAGATAAGTCAGAGAAGAACTGCTCATATAATCACAAGATTAACCTTCATTCATTAATCAATAATACAATGGCTATAAAATAAATAGAATTTGAATCCCATGGATAGGATTTGAACCTACCAGCTCAAGCTAACTGAATAGCTAACTCAATGTGTCTAAATCACTGTCGGAACTCACTAGTCTAACTACAGATGTCTAAATCATCCTACAATTAGTTAACTAATGAAGTAGGTGGGAAAAAGGCACCACTCTCCCTTCATGCATGCGAAATTGGAGCTAGGATAACTAAAAGTGATCTAACTGATTGTAACTGGAGGTTAACTCAGCATAACTACTTACCTACCACAACCAACTGATGGAGGTTGTTGGTGGCACTTGGAGTGGGCTCCTATAATGTTTGGATTTCTCCCATAGGCACATAAAATCATGCATGAACATGCAGTAAGTAGAATATAACCTCTAGGTGTGTCCCTCACACTCTAGTACTGTAATAATAACTCCCTAAGTTAGGAAAAATGACCAAATAAACTATATCGGACAAAGGAGGATTAATTAATCCTAACATCCCCCCCTTAATCCTAACACCCACCCCACACCCCCCTCAAAATAAGCAGGAATCATGGAACAAGCTATACTTAAGAGAAAAAATTTCTCTTTGAGCAAAAGCTTGTGAAACAATTGTTGTAATATGCAACTCTATGGAGAAACCATGCAGAATCATGGTTCTTTTCTGCATCATCATCCTAATACTATGCATGTGAACCTTTACATCTTCTTCTTATCTATTGAATGTTGCTTTTATCTCTTTTTTCTGTAGGAGGAATGGAATCATCCATTTTGTTCATCAGTGGGCCAAATTATAGATCAATCTTCATCATCAAGTAACATCTCTCTAGAAGTTTGTTGCACCACTTTGTAGGTAGAGAAGCTGTGTCAGAGAGTGCAACATGTTCATTATGATAGTGGGACCTTGTTCTTCTTCTATCATCTGGATCCTCTGTAACATCTCCAAATTTTCATTATAAAAAAAATAATATAATGTAGAGCTAACTACATTTATGAAGGATAAGTGAATTCATACAATCTTTAACTTTTGAGTAGTATTATATCCATTTGCGCATAAATGACTTATTATGACAACATACTCATTATGCCAAAACTATGATGTGACTTACTATTTTGACAACACTAGTTTATTTGTCTTAAGTCATGAAAGTAACGGCATATTTATTTATGTTAGTTAAATTTGTTGTGCTTGTTGGTTATGTTTTCCTTTGACTGTTATTTGTCCCTATTTAGAAGCTGGGAAAGTGGGTTACGAGTCTTACTTAGATCTTATGGCTAATGCAACCCTTATGTAACTCCTTTGTAGGTATTTGATGAAGAAGGGCTTACACTAGCCTAGTTGAAAACAAGGCCCTAAGCTAAGGGTTTACAATTAATACAAAGCAAAGGACTAAAAAAAAGACAAAAGAAATAAAGCTTGTCCTTAACCTATGATAATGCAAGCATGCAATATAATTGTTATGGCATCGACGTAATCACCAAATGGCTTGGAAACTATAGCGATTTGATGTTGAAGTTTTTATTTAAATGTGACAATGTACAGGCTGCGTGATGGCTTTAATGTACTAGTTGGAAAGCATGTTACTCACATCGAAAAACCCTAAGGGTTTTAGTGTTTCCTTGAATTTCATTATCGAAATGTTTCTACATTTTTTGTTTATGCACCATGGTGAAGAGGATAGGGAGAGAGCCAAGCTCTTGGCCTTGGCCTTCGGCCTTCAGGCTATCGGCCTCACACTCTCAACTCCGTAATATAGTATCATACTTGTTGTATACAATTTGCTCGTGGCCTGCAACTTATGTTTCCTGTCTGTGTAAGCTTGGAGGACTGTCTACCCTAAGTTCTTTTCTTGGGTGGATCTAGTTCAATGTGATGGCAACATTGGTGACAAATCCCTTAGTGCTTTAGCTTCCCTTTAAAACATTACAAAGAAATTTATTTCTATTATTTGCATTATCATTTCCACTATTATTAAAATAAATTACGATCTCTTGTTGACCTCTGCATGTCTTCAATGTGCATGAGGTCTTGGATTGGGTTGCTACACTTGGATTTTTTAATAGTCATCATGGTAGTGGAGTCTTGGCTCTAGTAATACATGTCACCTTGCTTCCTGTGGCTCTGTGACTTATGGCTTGGGCTTGTGGTAGTGCTCTCCTAGAATGGACTTAATCCCGTCTTTCCTTATCGTTAAAGAAACAAATGGTAACTTTCTTTGGTTATTCCCTTGAGGAATTTCATGGTGTGAAAATACTATGATGTGTTTTCCATAGCTATGCTATGACAAATTTCTTGATTTCTAAGGAGTGTTTGAGAATTCCTTTTGACTATCGCTCCAAAACTTGTAAATGTGTTCTTGTTTTATAAAAACTCTCGTAAGGGTTTTATTGTTGTAATTACACAATCTCCTTAATTCCTAAACTTAATAAATTGTGTATACCTTCATTCTAGATGTTGTCTTGACCTTAACTCTGTAATTTTGTTTAAAACTCTTTAAGTCCTGGAAGGTCGTTTGTGATTTTTAGCACTCATTGTTTATTGTGGTAGTTAAGATTTGTAATGTTAGGGATGTGAGGCCATTTCTCTATTTTTTTGTTTATTTTTATCATAGATCAATGTTATGTCAAGGAAATAGTGGGATGTTTTCAACTCGCACTATAAGTCTTTTGTGTTAATAGTAGATGGATTAAGGATTTCATAGTTTATAAAGTGTTTGACTATTGTAGACAAACCCGTCCCTATGGGATTCAAACTCGAATTCAAATAAATTAATGGGTTGGAAGTTTTATTAGAGTGAAGTAGTTTTTATTTTATTTTTGTATTAGCTGAAAGGCCTCGGAAAATTTCGATCTGAAGACCTATTAAATACTAAATGATTCAGAAAATGTTTAAACACTTAGTTTATCTCTATATTTAGTTGTATAAATTTATTATAATGAAACTATTTACAACCTGGGTTGGTTAAGATGTTTGATTTGCTTCCTATCTCAATCTGTTGGATAACTTAGGTTTAAGTAACCCTACACAAAATTGTTTAAAGGAAGGATTACCATTTTTGTTAAGATAAATCAAACCCTTGTTGTCATAGTGAAGTCCTTTACAGTCGTGAGAAGTTGCGAATAAGAAGCGTCCAGGGTTTGAACCCTTGTTCTAAACAGTTGTGATTAAAAAGGGTTTTTAATATATAGTATATAATGGAAATTTAGAATTTTAATATATTTCTATTTAATACTATGACTTTTTATTTTAAGTATTTAGATATAATACTTTATAAAACTCTGTAGGTTAAATACAATGTTTTGGATTTAGTTCTTTAAATTCTAGTTTGGCTTTAGTGAAAAATTAGACTATTAATAAAGGCTCATACTAATAGAGATTATTTTAGTTGTAACCATGTTCTTAAATATTAGATAGCATACTATAAATTGATTAACTACGTATACTGTGCCATCCTTAATAAATCTAGAAAATATTAACAATACTACGACTTCTTTTGATTCCAAGATTTATTCAGTAATGAATACAATAATCTAAGGATGAGATGAAACTTATAAGGAATCGATACTATAAATTCAAAAAATAGTGTGTATCATATGCAATATAAGTAGATAATTCTACTATACTCTACCATTTTTCATTAATTTTATGGAAGGGAAAACAGTAGCATCCTTTACAATAATACTCAGATAAATAAGTCTTCCTAACCTATTTCATTCCACTGATGATTAATTAATGCAGAGAATTCCATAACAATCCTAAAACTGCAATAAAGTATGAAGTAATTTTATAGATAATAACCAAACAGCTTAGAACCTAGATAATTTGTAGAAGGGGGACAAACAAGCAAAGGAGACCGTTCCTTCCAACCGTCTCCTAAAGAAGCCAATATCACTTTCTTTAGGACCCCCAGGTCTGTTCACTGAACCATGAGGATGAAGATGCTTTGTAACAACCCATACAAAATTATCTGCAACATAGCACTCAATAGAAGGCTTAACTCTCATCAATTTCACTTTATCTATCCCCTCATTGAATTCCTTGTGTACCTAAATTTTCAGTTTCCAGTAGTCACAACGTTCATTCACTTGGAATAGAATGTAGCGAGCCTCCTGTTGAGGCCTAGAGATTCTCAGGTGACAACAGTAAGGGATTCTCCCCAATCAACGTTCCCAACTAACCCGTTGACTGTTTGGTATAGGAAATCCGTCCGGTTTACGGTTCGGCTACCGTAGGTCAAGTAACAAAACAAAGGTTTCACTGGTTGTGGCCCGGTCCACCGAGTTTTTGTATTTTTGACTTAATGTATGAGATGCATATACCTAATTAACCATGTAGGGTGATGATGATGCAGGGAGCAGTCACAATGTGATGCGCAGGTTCTTACCTCTTGTCTTAAGGCTCACATGCATCTATATAACATATGCAGCCATGAAATGAACTAACTATCTACCTAACTATCTATCTAGCTATCTAGCTATCCCCAGGGAGCAAAATGAAATTTAATTATGAGTAATGTAAAGTGTGCATGCATCATAGAGAGAAACTACAGTTAGCTGATATCTCTTCCCACAATGCATGAACAATTAAAGATATTTCAACAACTAGATAGCCAATTGTTTATGAACGACATTCATTACTCATGGTGGAAATATTCATAAAATAAACTAGAGAACATTCATACAGGAACATAGGTTCAAAGAGTTAGAACGGTCTCACAGTTAATGGATACAAAGTTGAAAATGAAATAGTTCCTCTTCAACAAATCCATAGCACAACATTTGAATATTCCACCAATCTTTCTCCAACAGGAAAACTGTAATTATCTATTGCAAAAGGAAATAGTTCTTCTTACAATATGTCTTCATCAATCTAACTAAGAAAAATTCCCTTTCCCTTCTAAGCTTTCTATCTTTATACAAAAGGGTGAGACTATTGGGCTGCCCAAAGTGACCTTTGGGCTTCCCCAACCCCTCGTTTCCCAATGTTCTACTTTTCTTAAATGTTTTACAAAAAATAGTTACAAATTACAATAATGACTGATCCTTCATGAGGAGGGTCCCACTTGAGCATCTAGAAACTTCTTCCATGACGCAGCATCAGAGGCAATGCCTTCAAATGCACAGGGTTCCAAAAATTGAATGTTGATTTCAAATTTTTTGGCCTGCTTCTTTATGGCTTCCACTCTGGATGTGCTTAACCAAAGCTGGTCTTCCAGGATTTGCACACTAACTGCTGAATGGCCTACTTCGCTTCTCAGAATCTGGTCATCAATGGCCTTAATATGCTGCATTCTTGCTTCTTCATCCTGATATTTCTTCTGAAAAAAATCCAAAAATGAGTCATGGTCCAGGAAAGCCTCGAGCCTCTGCTCAGCCTCTATTTGGCACCAGTTGTAGGTAATGAGAAGTCTTCTGAAAAAATCGGTGCATAACCCCTTTGTCTTTTTAACTGCCTTCTTGAAATCTTCAGCAGTGTTGATGGCGAACTCTACCAGGTCATAATCCCGCTTAAGGGCCTGTTTATCTTTTGATGGCAACTCTGCTGGAGCTTCTTCGTTGCTTTCCAACCTCGCCATTCTTACAGTCAGGACCTCGAGGATGTCCTGATATTTGTCCACAAAGTAAGATAATGTTTTCAAGATCTCTTCCAATCGTCCAAGATCTTTCAATTTTTGCATATATGGACTCTTATTCTAAGCCCATGTCGGAAACTTCTCTTCGGGTAATCGGTCTATAGATTTCCCCCCACTGGTATTCAGGTTCCACGCTAGAAATGCATTTAGTCTCTTCATATACATATTTTGTCTTAGTGACCACTTCTACTTCTGGCTCTTCTTCGACCACAGGGGCCTTCTTCTTTTGTCTCTTTGACATTGTGAGCTCGAATTCCTCCTGCCATATATAACATTGTAACATTAAGCAATTCCAATTGCAGACACTTATATGACAATGTGCAGCGTTTTACTTATTTTGTGTGTATCATGACAGTAATTAGTTAACGAAGCTAAAATATGTGTATGACCTTACTAATAGAGCTATTGAAACATGATGCGCATTGTTCAGTGAATTACTCTATGTCTAGCATGATTGAAAATAGTTATATGCAGTAAGATTATGCAATCTACCACTGAAAATTCTGCCAATAAAATTGGGCGAAAAAACATCTACAATAACATGCCCAAAGCTTCTGCTCTTTGCAGGCGCCATTATCAAATCACTGCGCGGGACAGATAGGGGAAAACTACGCAAGCCCTCAAATGAAGCTTTTAACAACACCACTACCCTTGCGATTTCTGGTTAACAAACTGAATGCCGTGACACATCCCCTCCACAGGTTAGGGTTTAAAAATAACTACGCATGGAACAGTGCGGCTAAATGTTGGCTATTCGAGGATGCGGGTTTCTAGGGCGCACTTGATCATAGAAAAACCCCCAGTGCAAACTATGGTGCAGAATTATGCATCGCGGTACACCCTCTTCCCCGGCCCGGGTTCAAAACTGAGTAAGAATTGGGTTGCGCGGGACCGCGTAGGCAAAGATGGCTAGGGTTCGAGGATACGGGTAAAATGGAAACCCCCAAATTCTACAGAAAACCACAAAACCATCCCCCTACAAACCTATGATTACACACAGGGTGGCTTGGTGCAAATGGCGTAACGGTCGTCTGCACCAAACCCCCATCCACTACGTGCGAGGTTGCAAACAGAAAGCCGTGGGAAAAATACTGCTTCGGGGTTAAAATGCCCCACCCATTGGTCAAAAGGATAAAACTCCACCTTTATAGGCGTCTAATTGAAGGAGATGAGGAAGACGTCCAGTGAAGCAAACCATCATAGAAAATCACCAACAGTTCTAACGGAAAGGGAAAAATGAAGCCTACCTGGCAATACGGCGACTATGATGGGTCGAGGACGGTCAGGATTCCACAATTTCCACCTGGATGCAGGTACATCGACCGAGGGGTCCTTTACTAGCTTGAGAACACAATAGCGTGACAATGACAATGCTCGATAGTCGAAAAACAACAATAGAATAATCCAACAACTCGACTCCGTTTATATACACACGGCCAACTTCAGCGGCGGGTAAAAGATCGGATGGCGGACCGCCTTTGGGTTGGAAGTTGAAAGCCAACTTCCTTCCGCAACGGCGAATGGCCAGAGCGTTAATCCATCTGTGGAAATATGCATGGTGGGAAAAACTAAAAATCGGACGTCGGAGCGCTTTGTATCAGAGGTCGAAAGTAAACTTCGGTCCGCAACGGTGGAAGTCCAAAGCGTGAAGTCATCCGCGAAGATACATATGGCGAGGAAAACATTGGACAGCGGAGAGTTTTGTAATCGGAGGTTGAAAGTAATCATCCTTCCGCAACGACAGACGGCCAAAGCGAAAATCGTCAATCGGAAGAAAACTATTGAAATATCGGCAAGATTGGCACTTCCCTCATCCGCAACAGCGGAAACGTAAAGCCTCCCACCATCCGCAATGAGACTTAAGCCAGAAGCAACAACACTTAAAGGCTATGAAAGTTTAGAGCTTTGGCAGCCGCAACAGCGGAAAAGAAAAAGACTTCGGGCAAGCGACTAATAGCTGACGTGTCGACTGGCGGATCGCTTTATGCATCGGGCGCTAAACCTCTTTGGGAGCCGCAACGGTGGAAGAAATGATCAGAAAAACTTTTGATGCAAAACCACAAAGCATTCGATGTGAAAACAAAGAAATCGAAAAAAATAATCGAAGTCAAACCGAAAATCTATCCGCAACGGTGGAAGAAGAAGTGACAATGGTTCCGATGCAAAACCAAAACCCAGTCGATTTCGCCAACCGAATAGGGAGAAAAGTCGAAGTTAAAACTAAACATCCATCTGTAATGGCGGGGAAAGAAACGACAAGTATTTCCAATCTAAACCCAAAAATCAGCCGATGTGAAAGACAGTCGGATCGAAAGACGAAAATGCATTTCCTTCCGCAACGGCGGATGGCCAAAACGAAGATTCACCACAACGATGGAAGATCAAAACAAAATACCTTCCAATTCAAGCATGCTTCAAATGCAATTAAAGGCAAATGATGAAGGTTTGATCAATCATTGAAATTCTTAATCATTTTAGAAAATTGAAAAATAGCTGTAAATCAATCAAAGCATAAGCAAGTCTTTCTGAAATGTTCTCAAACCAAATCCAAGAAGACAATCAAACTAATTCAAGCAAAAGGAGGGTCCTAAATTTTTTTGGAATTTTGCGAAATTGTTGCAGCTGCAATAATTGGCGACTACCTGGTGAACCCCAGATCTCTGAATTAACTCCTTCCCAGTGCAAGACCATCTGAGTAAAAGATGAAATCTTCTAGATGTCTGTATCCCTGGGCTGGCCAACTTAAGCATTTAAACCATTGAGAAGTAGTCTATTCTTTGGGAAATGGTAACATCAGAAATATTGCAATTGTGAATAACTCTTTTGAGGCCAAATAAGTGAGGTTTATTTTGCCTTTCCTTAGGTAGTTTCCAGTTTGGACACCATAGGATTGTAACAGATAGTAAACAGTATTATCCTTTTGTTCCTTATTCCCATGCCAACTGCACTTTTGTGCCTTCTGAACTTTATTTCTTTTGATATGAGTCCTCCTGCATGCCTTTCTTACTGAATTTTAATTCAAGAACCTCTATCCCATAGTGTCCTTTTGTGTGAACAGTGTACTTCATATTTTAGTTCACGGACAGAGAGAATCTTGTGGCAATTTAGTACTTCATGCTTTGATACTTTGCTTTGATATGTATTGTTTTTCTTTAAGGAGTTTTGACTCTTGATAGATTTTAGCTTTTCTGAAATTATGGCATGGGATCATTTATATATGATATATTGTTTGCTCTGCTTCCTTTCCATGGGTATTTTGCTGTCACCCCCTTGGATATTTAAGATGTGAAATAGATGGAGCCTCGAAATAGCATTCCAGACCTCTTTTACTTCTGAGTTATTTGCAGGGGTCAAGTAAGACTTCAATGAATGCATTGCCAGTTAGGAACACTGCTACTAGAAGACATTCTATACTTTAAAGCACAGTCTTTTGCTCAAGATTACAGTTAATAAAGAACCCTGATGTTTCCATTGCAACCAAAATTTTGCCTCTTTATTCAAAACCAAAAGAAATGCTAGAAAAGCATTAAAAGAAAACAACATCGAATCAAATAATCAAAAGAAAAAGCATCAAAGCATTAAAGAACACAAAACAATTTATTTATGTACAAAGCAACAAGAAAGAAAAATTTCGCCCACTCCTGAAAAAATTCAAATCTAGAGAGCTAAAGGGTGGGCTGGATCATAGACATGAGATATCTAACCATGGTCTAGCTGGGCTAGTTTTGAAACTGAACACATTTCTACTATCCTACAATCATCTCTTATAGCCTAAAGAAGTTGAAGGAGCTCAGGCTGAGTGTCAGTCATAGAACTAGCCTTGCTTGAGGTATGATGTCTTAGCTTACACTCAGTCAGGTAGTTTCCCAGGAAAGAATCAGCAGATTCATTTCCTTCCCCTAGCTTAGTGACAATATACTTCATATAAGGCTCTCTCAAAATCTTAATCTTATTTGTGGTACCCTTGAGAGGCAATAATAGATGAGACCAATCATAAGCAAAATAGTCTTTTAACCTGGCAGACCAATCTCTGTTCAGAATAAGCCCATATCCACTAGGTATGTCAGCCACGGTAATGTCAATAAATTGACAAATCTTGTTGTTTACCAACAAGCGAATGAGGACATTTTTCATTTCTCCCACTACTTTGACACCTGTGCTGTCTAATTGTGTTACTTCAAAAAATGTGGACTCTAGCTTTCCCTTAATATTTTTGCAAATCTCCCGAGGCATAACATTCACTGCTGATCCAGAATCTACCAAGCAATTATGCACATTGTGATTCAGCATTTCCAGGGTCAAAAGAAAAGGTGGGGTATCAGCTTTCTCTTCCCAACCTGGTTCTATGTCTTCTTCTCCTGGTTGGTTTTGAGTAGGAAAATCCTCTTCATGCTCTCCAATTTCATCAGTGTTTTCCTCACTAACACCTATCAGTTCTTCTACAGGTTTGACAGTCTCAGTGATTGGCTCTGCCTCTTGGTTGAGGGTATTGGATCTAGGTGTTTTGTCCTCAACCTTCATCTCTACTTGTCTCTTGACATTCTTTTGCAGATTTTTAATCTTTGAAATTATGGTATCATCTTCAATTGTTAAAACCATGTCCTTCGTTGTTGTAGATGTACATTCAGATTTAGGAGTACTCTCCTTGGTATCAAACAATGAGACACCATTCCATGAAAACATGTTATCAATGTCTTGTTTCTCCATGGTCTGGTTTTTCTTTTCCTCCTTACTACTGTCCTTAGTCAATTGAGGGTCCAACAACTTATTCATCGCCAATGTCATTGAATGTAACCATTGAGGGCACTTCTTTTCCGAATGAGGTTGTTGGTGAAAAGTGTAGAAATTATCACCCCCTACTTCTGTTATGTTTACTGATGGTAGATGTGGGGGAGGGACTTGCCATTGGTTGTTATCCTCTATTTTTGGATAATAGGGTTTGTGAGTTTTCTGAGCTTCCCTCCCTTTCTCCAGGTCTATTATTCTATTGGATAGATTCTGCATCATTTTCAGCATTCCCTGATAATCATGTGAGTGGTCCTCTTTAAGTTTAGACAGTAGTAAAGCTCTTCTCTCAGTATTCTTCTCTTCAGGTAAGTCAGGGTAATCTTCTACACTTTCCATTTCAGCTTCTACCCTTCCTGCCTCTTCATAAGTCTCTACCAATGTAGGCTTGGCTTTGATTTTAGCGAACATAGCTAACTCAGGTCCTAGGGCAGATGTATAATATTCAATTAAGACCTTGTCTGAGGGTCTGTCAGCTTCAGAAAAATTATTTAGGTATAATGAGAATATTTGAGTGAACTTATGTACCTTTTCATTCTTCTCTTTTATTAACAAACCAAGACCTTTCATCAATGAGGCATGCGTTTTTTGGGCTGTGTATTTACTCCTGAAAACCCTTTCGAAAGTGTTCCAGTCTGGGATCGAGTTTGCGAGCAGGGAAAATCTCCATGAAGTAGCTGCCCCTTTCAAGGTATGAGGGAATAATATATAGACAACATCTTCATACTCCCCAACCCTTAACCCTTCTACTGCTAAATAAAAACTCTGCAAGTGATCATCTACAGGAGTCTTTTCCTCAGGGTCAAACTTAGGCAGTAGCTTATCAAAACCCTGAGGTAATTTATGCAATGGAGGCATGAGGTTCAATGGTGATCTAGCTCTCCAAGCAGGTAATGGGTTGGGTTGGTTCACAATCACACCAGCCATGAGTACAGGCAAAAGAACAAAAAATTGAGCAAAGAGCAACGTAGGGTGAGAACAGGCCTTCTTACTTCAAAGGTATAACCGAAACCTGTAAGTATTTGGGTCAGGATGAAAGTTTCAAAATATCTGCTGGTAAGGTAAATTTGGGAAAAAATAAGTTTCCACGGCTAGCCATTCACTGGCGGCCCTCCTTCTAGCGCCAAAACTGTTGAGGCCTGGAGATTCTCAGGCGACAACAGTAAGGGATTCTCCCCAATCAACATTCCCAACTAGCCCGTTGACTGTTTGGTATAGGGAATCCGTCTGGTTTACAGTCCGGCTACCGTAGGTCAAGTAACAAAACAAAGGTTTCACCGGTTGCGGCCCAGTCCACCAAGTTTTTAAATTTTTGACTTAATGTATGAGATGCATATACCTAATTAACCATGCAGGGTGATGAGGATGCAGGGAGCAGTCACAATGTGATGCGCAAGTTCTTACCTCTTGTCTTAAGGATCACATGCATCTATATCACATATGCAACCATGAAATGAACTAACTATCTACCTAACTATCTATCTATCTATCTAGTTATCCCCAGGGAGCAAACTGAAATTTAATTATGAGTAATGTAAAGTGTGCATGCAACATAGAGAGAAACTACAGTTAGCTGATATCTCTTCCCACAATTCATGAACAATTAAAGATATTTCAACAACTAGAAAGCCAATTGTTTATGAACGACATTCATTACTCATGGTGGAAATCTTCATAAAATAAACCGAAGAACATTCATACAGGAACATAGGTTCAAAGAGTTAGAACGGTCTCACAGTTAATGGATACAAAGTTGAAAATGAAATAGTTCCTCTTCAACAAATTCCATAGCACAACATTTGAATATTCCAACAAGCTTTCTCCAATAGACAAACTGTAATTATCTATTGCAAAAGGAAATAGTTCTTCTTACAATATGTCTTCATCAATCTAACTGGGAAAAATTCCCTTTCCCTTCTAAGATTTCTATCTTTATACAAAAGGGTGAGACTCTTGGGCTGCCCAAAGTGACCTTTGGGCTTCCCCAACCCCTCGTTTCCCAATGTTATGCTTTTCTTAAATGTTTTACAAAAATTAGTTACAAATTACAATAATGATCGATCCTTCATGAGGAGGGTCCCACTTGAGCATCTAGAAACTTCTTCCATGATGTAGCATCAGAGGCAATGCCTTCAAATGCACAGGGTTCCAAAAATTGAATGTTGATTTCAAATTTTTCGGCCTGGTTCTTTATGGCTTCCACTCTGGTTGCGCTTAACCGAAGCTGGTCTTCCAGGATTTGCACACTAACTGCTGAATGGCCTACTTTGCTTCTCAGAATCTGGTCATCAATGGCCTTAATATGCTGCATTCTTTCTTCTTCATCTTGATATTTATTCTGCAAAAACTCCAAAAATGAGTCATGGTCCGGGAAAGCCTCGAGCCTCTGCTCAGCCTCTATTTGGCACCAGTTGTAGGTAATGAGAAGTCTTCTGAAAAACTTGGTGCATAACCCCTTTGTCCTTTTAACTACCTTCTTGAAATCTTCAGCGGTGTTTATGGCGAACTCTACCAGGTCATAATCCCGCTTAAGGGCCTGTTTATCTTTTGATGGCAGCTCTGCTGGAGCTTCTTCATTGCTTTCCAACCTCACCATTCTTGCAGTCAAGACCTCGAGGATGTCCTGAGATCTGTCCACAAAGTAAGATGTTGTTTCCAAGATCTCTTCCAATCGTCCAATATATTTGAATGTTTGCATATATGGACTCTTCTTCTAAGCCCATGTCAGGAACTTCTCTTCAGGTAATCAGTCTATAGATTTCCCCCCACTGGTATTCAGGTTCCATGTCAGAAATGCATTTAGTGTCTTCATATACATATTCTGTCTTGGTGACCACTTCTACTTTTGGCTCTTCTTCGACCACAGGGGCCTTCTTCTTTTGTCTCTTTGGCATTGTGAGCTCGAATTCCTCCTTCCATATATAACATTGTAACATTAAGCAATTCCAGTTGCAAACACTTATATGACAATGTGCAGTGTTTTACTTCTTTTGTTTGTATCATGACAGCAATTAGTTAACGAAGCTAACATATGTGTATGACCTTACTAACATAGCTATTGAAACATGATGCGCATTGTTCAGTGAATTAGTCTATGTCTAGCATGATTGAAAATAGTTATATGTAGTAAGATTATGCAATCTACCACTGAAAATTCTACCAATAAAATTGGGCAAAAAAACATCTATATTAACATGCCCAAAGCTTCCGCTCTTTGCGGGTGCCATTATCAAATTACTACACGGGACAGATAGGGGAAAACTATGCAAGCCCTCAAATGAAGCTTTTAACAACACCACTACCCTTGCGATTTCTGGCTAACAAACTGAATGCCATGACACATCCCCTCCACAGGTTAGGGTTTAAAAATAACTATGCTCGGAATAGTGCGGCTAAATGCTGGCTATTCGAGGATGCGGTTTTCTAGGGCACGTTTGATCACAGAAAAACCCCCAGTGCAAACTATGGTGCAGAATTATTCGTCGCGGTACACCCTCTTCCCCGGCCTAGGTTCGAAATTGAGCAAGAATTGGGTTGCGCGGGACCGCGTAGGAAAATATGGATAGGGTTCGAGGATACAGGTAAAATGGAAACCCCCAAATGCTACAGAAAACCACAAAACCATCCCCTGCAAACCTATCATTACACACAAGGTGGCTTGGCGCAGATGGCGCAACGACTGTCTGCACCAAACCCCCATCCACTACGCGCGAGGTTGAAAACAGAAAGTCATGGGCAAAATACTACTTCGGGGTTAAAATGCCCCACCCCATGGTCAAAAGGATAAAACTCCACCTTTATAGGCATCTAATTGAACGGGACGAGGAAGACGGCCGGTGAAGCAAACCATCATAGAAAATCACTAACAGTTCCAACGGAAAGGTAAAAATGAAGCCTACCTAGAAATATGGCGAGTATGGCAGGTCGACGACGGTCAGGATTCCAGAATTGCCACCTAGATGCAGGTACACCGACCGAGGGGTCCTTCACTAGCTTGAGAACATGACAGTACGACAATGACAATGCTCGATAGTCGAAAAACAACAATAGAATAATCCAACAACTCGACTCCATTTATATACACACGACCAACTTCAGTGGCGGGTAAAAGATCGGATGGCGGACCACCTTTGGGTCAGAAGTTGAAAGCCAACTTCCTTCTGCAACGGCGCACGGCCAGAGCGTTAATCCATCCGCGGAAATATGCATGGCGGGAAAAACTAAAAATCGGACGTGGGAGCGCTTTGTATCGGAGGTTGAAAGTAAACTTCGGTCCGCAACGGCGGAAGTCCAAAGCATGAATTCATCCGCAAAGACACATATGGAGAGGAAAACATCGAACGGTGGAGAGTTTTGTAATCGGAGATTGAAAGCAATCGTCCTTCCGCAACGGCGGACGGCCAAAGCAAAAATCCTGAATCAAAAGAAAACTATTGACATATCGGCAAGATTGGCACTTCCCTCATCCACAATGGCGGAAACGTAAATCCTCCCACCATCCGCAACGAGACTTAAGCTGGAAGCAACAACACTTAAAGGCTCGGAAAGTTTAGAGATTTGGTAGCTGCAACGGCGGAAAAGAAAAAGACTTCGGGCAAGCGACTAACAGTTGACGCGTCGGCTGGCGAATCGCTTTATACATCGGGCGCTAAACCTATTTGGGAGCCACAATGGCGGAAGAAATGATCAGAAAAAATTCTGATGCAAAACCACAAAGCATCCGACGTGAAAACAAAGAAATCGAAAAAAATAATCGAAGTCAAACCGAAAATCTATTCGCAACGGCGGAAGAAGAAGTGACAATGGTTCCGATGCAAAACCAAAACCCAGCCAATTTTACCAACCGAATCGGGATAAAAGTCGAAGTTAAAACTAAACATCCATTCACAACGGCGGGGAAAGAAACGACAAGTCTTTCCGATCTAAACCCAAAAATCAGCCGATGTGAAAGACCGTCGGATTGAAAGACGAAAACGCATTTCCTTCCACAACGGCGGACGGCCAAAACGAATATTCACCTGCAATGGTGAAGATCAAAACAAAATACCTTTTGATTCAAGCATGCTTCAAATGCAATTAAAGGCAAATGATGAAGGTTTGATCAATCATTGAAATTCTTAATCATTTTAGAAAATTGAAAAACAGCTGTAAATCAATCCAAGCATAAGCAAGTCTTTCTGAAACGTTCTCAAACCAAATCCAAGAAGAAAATCAAACTAATTCAAGCAAAAGGAGTGTCCTAAAAAATTTTGGAATTTTGGGAAATTGTTGCAACTGCAAGACCTCCTTATCAATTATATGGTATTTATAAGATTGCCTAAGTATTTGGGTCAGTTTTGAAATTAAATGAGCCACCTGCTGAGTTCCCCCTCTCATGCAACATGACCACGATTTTAGGTATTTTGCTTCCTGCAACAGCTAGAAAGTGAAGGCTAGTGCTACCACTTTTCATTTATCCTTCTACAGCTTCTCATTCCTCCTAGTGGGTCAGTGAACACTCTTTCAACAATCTCCTTTGGATAGGTGTCTCTTCATTTAATTATGTAATAAATAAAATATTCAATTATAGTCATCCTTGACCAACTTGGTCATAAAAACTTTACAATAACTTTTAGCATAATGTTTTCTCAAAATAAATAAAAATATTTATTTTTCACTTCTAGGTGGGTTACAAACACCCCCCTTAAGTTCAACATCATCCTTGATCTTTCTTAAGTTTATTCTGAGTCTTCCTGGAATAGAGCTGGATATGCCTCCCGCATATGAATCTCCAATTCCCAGGTTGATTCATCTGGATTGAGGTGCTTCCATTTCACCTTTAGCTATCCAATGGTGTGATTCTGGAGAAAAATTTCCCTCCTGTTGAGAATACAATCCAGTTCCACCTAGAAATATGCTTCGGGTTCTACCTGAATAACATTCTAGTCGTACATACTTTTTCAATATCAAAATATGAAATACATTATGTATTCTAAGATTAGGTGGCAAAGCTAACTGATATTCCACTAGTCTAACTCTTTCTAATATTTTGAATGGTCCACAATACTTGGGTTCTAATTTAGCACAACTCCCCAACCTAAAGGAGATCCTTCTGGGTTTTATCTTGACAAATACATGTTCACCTATTTGGAATTCTTTCTGAGTTCTTTTAAGGTCTGCATGACTCTTTTTTCTATCCTGCACAGTTTTCAAATTGCTTTGTACCTGTTTCACTGTTAGTTCCTATTCTTTTAACAATTCGGGTCTTAACATCAATCTATCCATCGAATTACTCCATGAAAAGGGAGTATTACATTTTCTACCATACAATATTTCAAAAGTACTAAGTTTAGATGAATCTTGAGAATGATTATTATACGCAAATTCGACTAAGTGCAAATAATCTTCCAATTTCTTGGGATAGTCTCTGTAATGTCTCCTTTTTGGAATTTTTATTAAAATGCGCAATTTTCCAATTTTTCTCAATTTTGGCTCTTGACTAGCTTTGATGTCTAGACCTCCAAATTGACCCAAATGCTTCCAAATTTTCTATGAAGGTACATGACTGATAATAAAACTTAAATATCATGCTCATGTATATTTTTTGACCTCCCAATTACTTCTTCAAACTTGTTTAATGTTATGTCCAAAGTAGGAGTCTTTACTAGCAAATTGGGGCTCCAATCCCTCTTGGGTAATTGTTGGAAATGGCTTCACAAGTGATCCCAAAGTTACTTGAACTTATGAACAGAGGATTGGTATGTGTAAGGGACCTTTTAAAAGTCTCATATGCATCATGGTTCAGTTTATATAGGCTGTTATGACTCTTTCCAAAACAACTCCCAAGTCACAATTTCGACCCTTGGGGAAAATGCACCAATTCTTATCCCAATGCTTACACCTATGAATAATACTCCATTAAATATCCATGAAAGACCTAAGTGGAATTTCCAAACACCAACTAGGATGGGAATCATTCACCCTCGAAATTGGCTTAAGCAAGAAAACTAGTCATCCACTAGCTCTCACAATTCACAAATGAGAAAAAGCTTCTTCTCATGGCTGATCCCTATATTTTATAAACATTATTAGTATTCTAAGTTTCCAAATATATCCATAAACCAAATCCAAGTCGAATTGGTGTGGCTGCACATGCTATTCCATGTGGCCTCTCTCTTCACCTTCCCTCTTCTCCCAAATTTGAGTAGGAGCCTCTTGGCCTTCTCCAACTTCCAAATTCAACCTCTAAGATGCTATATTCAGTCCTAACATGTCATTATGTCATTATTTCATCCTTCAGATCTGAATTTTGTCATAACTTTCAAAGAATCTCCATCATTGGTGTCATAGATGTCATAAATGTAAGGGGAATCTAGCCAAGTGTCCATGAAACTCCCATTTGGCTCTTCCTGCTCCATACATTCACATATCTGCCATGATTCCTGCAAAAACAAGGTTATTCTTCTCTTGATGTTTGCAAAGAGATTCAAACCATAACAAATAGAATTAGTTTTATTTTTTATTATTAGTTTGAGTGTTGGGATTTTCAGGCCAAGTGTTGTAACTTTGCTCTAATACCATTCTATCACAAACCCGTAAATTCCATAATATAAAAAAAATTATGTTTATAACAAAAATACTTATTTGTCATAATATATTTCTTAGTCATAGAATCCATTTCTACTTATTTGCATGGATAATATAATTGGTCTTCTTAAATTTTTGGTGGCAGGGCTTGTCTTTCGTTTGGTATGGACTCCAAGACAAGACGACAAGCGGTTGTAGCCCTTATCAAGGTGATGTGTTACGGTTTAATTAAATATTTTATTTAGTTTTCTACGTAGGATTTAAAATCCTAGTCTTTAGACCTTACATCCCAAGATAAAGTTTTTTTTAGACATAAGCTCTATGTTTTAACTTAAGTTTAACCTTACTCTATATAAGGTATTGGTATATACAATGGTGTAAAATATTTTGGTTTTGTAAGTGATGGAGGGGTGTTAGATTTATGATATGAGTATGTTAAAATGTTTATGTTATGGTTGGAATGTGGCAAGAGGATTCACAAGTGGAGGGCAATTGTGAAGTGAAGGGTTTAATGTGGATTTTAATGACGTTTTTAGAACATTGTCATAAACCCTGTGCTATCACTCCAGGAAACTCCCCTAGGTTGCAGCTCGAAGATGCTTGCTAACTTAAATTGTTATAATGGTTTTTCTAAATGAATCAAGTCAAATTACCTAAATGACCTCACACACTCAAGACATGCATAAAAATCAATCAAAATATAAGGCTTCTAACCACCAATGTTAAGAGGGTTGATAATAGGGTTAATAAATGAAGAGCTTACTATGTTGGAAGATTCATATATAAAGCAATCACATATGAATGGCTAATCATAACAAGGAAAAATACTTGCAATTCAACTTGTCAACACATAGATAGGATGACAACTATCTGGCATTAGATAAAAACAATAAACTTGAATCAGACATTCAAGCACAAGTACAGAACAGAAAAGATATGGAACCTGAACATATAATGGCAAAAGAGCTTTTATTAAATGATGAATAACATGAAAATATTCATAACAATAAGGGTCTAAAAGTCTCTTAAGTCGAACCTTTTTTTCAAAATAAGTATTAGGATTTATAGCCTTTACGAAAATATTTAGATCCTGAAAAAGTTGGATCTGATTTACTAAAAATAGATAACATAATTGTTTTGCAAAAATTTAGGTCAAAAACCCTAATTTAAGTGCTAGTCTATCTAACTCTAACACTTGTTCACTCATTGAACTCTTTGATAACTATAGTGATTACTAAAGTAGAGCTATAACCTATTATCTGATAGAAAAGCCATGGTTTGTTAAATACATGTAGGTTTTGTGACCCATTTCTCCTTGATCACACCCTCAAAACTAGAACAGACCCCCTCCACTAGTGCTTTTCATCAATTTTCAGCTTTATAATTCACCCCTAAGGTGTTTGTATCTTCCAAAACTAGTTCTATGTGTAAACGTATCTTTCTGCACCCTTTTGTGCTTTTGGTGGTTAAGGAAGTAGAATCTTGGGTCTATAAGTTGCTGAAAGCTTTGCTTTCGGTGGCTAATGAACAGTTGTTGCATTCGCCTAAGCCACCGAAAGCTTTGTTTTCTGCAAAAAAAAATTATCCTTTAATCATCCTTTTACACTTTACTCCTTTTCTTTTGGTACTTCTTCAACCTGCATAATATTTGGAATATCAGCAATATCATGGGCTACCTCCTAATTCTGAAGGCTAATAGCTACCTCTTCTAGGGTTTCTAGCACAAAGTGGGCTTGAGAGCTAGGGTTTGAGTTTTTATTCTTCAACCTCACCAGTCTGATCATTTTTTAAAGCCTGTAGTTGTCCTTCATTAATCTTAGATTATCCTTTTCAGCAGAAGATACATCCGTCTCATTTGTAGAAGACAATTGTACAACTCAGTATTCTTCTTGGTTAAGAATGCATTATTTCTTTTGACCTCTCTGTCTAAGATGTCCATTTCATGTATTTTCCCTAATAATTGGTTGATTCTCTGATACCTAGGTTTGCTTGAGGAAGTCTCTACCATTGGTTCCTCTTGACCTTCCCTTGGTGTTGGTGAGGGAAACTCCTCATGTCCTGCTGCAACCTGCTCTGTTAGGTCAACTTCCTGCTCCTTTTCTTCTTTTAAGTTTGAGTAGGGTAGGTTAAGTATATTTTCACCTTGTGTTGGGGCCTCCTTCTCCTTTCCACTGAATTCCATATTTATTTTGGATTGGTTGGTTTTAGAAGTTGGAGAGGGATGATCCACTGTCACTGGTGAGATAGCCCTCCTCTTCCTCTTGCCACTCCTGGGAGTGGTGGACTTCTTTGAAGGGGAATTTTGTTTGGCTTCTGGTTGTAAGCCTATTTTAAACTCATTCCAGACTAAGAAATATGCCCATGCCATGTTTCTTCTTTTCAACAATTATTCAACAATGAGTTTTATCAGACCATGGTGAGATAACCTCCCCATGATTTTGGTGGGTTGGGCCTTGACCTGGTGGGACATCTTGGTTAGGCTCTTATGGAGGTAGAAAGGTAGGTTTAAAGGATTTCTTCCTATAAAATGTTTCATCAATTTAAAGTGGTATATCATCACCCTATTATACCCTCTTTCACAGGTTATATAAACTAGGATTGCTTTCAATAACTGTTTCCACTTCTCCTCAAGCCAGGTAGATGGGATTCTTTTCTTCCATACCACGTTTTTGTGTTCATACTTTAAGTAGGACCTAAATTCCACATCCTTAGTAATGGTGGTCTTGAACCATTTCTCCCCAGTCCTTGGGAGTTTTGCTACTTCTGCTATTAGGGTTTCATCAACCTGGAACTCTTCCTTGCCTATCAATGCCTTAGAGCCATTAAAAGAAAGATCAAAGGCTTCTGCCACTTGCTGGTGGGAACCTTGTATTTTGTCACAGAACCTATAACAGCTTGCATCTTTGAAGAATTGGCATACTTCTGGATGTGATTCAAGATAGCTAATGTCACCTAACTCCTGTCTGAAGGAAGGTCCTCCTCCTTTCTTCATCTCTGGACTGTGCTTCTAGTACCTGCAAAAAATCAAAATTTCGAATTATGTGAAGAAGATTAGTGCATTGGTTTCAAGGATGGCCTAGAGAGGTGAGGATGCATGCAGAGAAATGTGGAGTGTACTGAGGATATGGTGTTGATTTTGAGGGGTTAATCAATTGATCGGTACTTGAGTAAGGTGATGGTAAACTTTGGTGATAACCTCGAGATAGCCAATACAGCAATCATTTTTAACTAGAACTTGATGTTTCGTGGTGATTCAACTACAGTCATGGGACAGTTGGAGGGTAGGCTAGGGTTTTGGTCTCTATCAGTCACTTAAATTCAATAACGACCAACTCATCATTTTTTGTAGTCTCTAGTATTTTTGTCAGTTTAAGTGTTTGACCATGACGTTCCTCATGCTGACAACGTTTGATTTCGATGGATAAGCTAATTGTTTTTCCTCTTTTGGCCTTTTTGGCGGTTAAGGGAATATTGGGTCTAATTTGCAAGCTACTGAAAGCTAGGATTTTTAGTGGCTAATGAACCATTGGTACGTTCACCTAAGCCATCGAAAGTTTCCTTTCCAAAATTTATCCAAAAATGTAGTTAATGAGCTTTTGGTGGTTAATGTCTTCCTAGACCCAATTGTTAAGCTGTTGAAAGCTGGGCTTTCTAGTGGCTAATGAACTATTGGTAAGTTCGCCTAAGCCACTGAAAGATCCCTTTCCAAAATTTTATTAAAAAATGAAGTCAACAGGATTTCAATGGTTAACGGAGTCATGAGTCCAAATTGTTAGCTGCCAAAAGCTAGGCTTTCAGTGGCTAATGAATTATTGAAAAGTTTTCCTAAGCCACAAAAAGCTAAACTTTCAAATTTATTGAAGAACATAACACCAAGATGTCACGTCCCCATGCCTCCGACTGGCGAAGAGGACGCGACCCATGGGTTAAACCACCCGAGCTAAGAGCCCCATGAACATGTGCATGCACAAAATTTCTGAAACAAAATGCCTAAACAAAACTTTGAACTGGAATATGCACACATGAATGTTTATCATGCACATATGCAATTATGTATCTTTCACAGTGGAATTAACGTGCATTCATACAAGCATTCATTCAACATGTTCATTTCATATCATTAACAGTAAACATGGTTGCAGAAGTAAAAATGGACAAGATCACTTATCTTCATGGAGAATTCATTCCGCAACTAGCTACGTCGCTGCAACGTTCCACCCAACCATAGGCCAGCGTGCTCCTCAATCTCTCAGCAACGCTGCCACCCCCGAGCTGGGCATGATTCACCAAGGAATAAGGGAACTAGTAGGCTTACACATAGCCAAAGATATTCAATACACAGCCAAGACAACATAGTTGGGTTTATCAGGCCATCAAGGAGTTGGGAAAGGCTTAATGCTAAGCTGGTGAGCCCATTACAGAGCCAAGAACACCTACACCAGAACTAGCCTGACCTCTAAGACACCCACCCACACCCAACACAAGGAATCAGTCCCTTCTCTGCTACACAATCCCTCAGGCCCTGCATTCCCTTCTAGTGCTATTCAGGGGTGATGGAGAAGAAGGCCAGCCCTCTAGCTCTATCTGTGTGGTTTCCAGCCACCAGGTTTATCAAGCAAAACTAAGGCCCCATCCCTACTCCTTACACAGTCCAAAGACCAACCATTGCACACATGCAAACAATCAGCTGATACAGCTTAAGACAAGGGAGACAAATTCTGAGTCATTCTTGGCCCTATCGTGGCCAAAATGACTCTCAAGCAAATTTACAACAGTCCCCGAACACAACAGCAAGACAATTCCAACAAGGGGAGATCAGCAGTCCGTCCAGGGCAATGAAGCAAGCAGAAAAAGGAATTACACAGATCGCCACACCGTTCTTGAGCGTGAAATGACTTCCTATAGGAAATCATGGATGATAGTGGCCAAACGGCTCCCATATTGCTGCGTGAGATCCAACAGAGTAATTTCTTGTGCGTGAGGATGAATGAATCCATCCCAAAATGTAAAGAAGCCACAATGAAACACACTATAACATGAGGGAACCACGGCAGCCCACAAATCAATCCGTGAGGAACGCATACACTCACTCCATCCGCAAAATCCATAGAGGAACAAAATTGCGTGAGTGAATCCAGGAAATAATCCCGTACGTGAGTGTAAAAATGAACCAAAAATGGTCCCTGCGTGAGGACAAGCAACAATGGAGAGGAAGCGAATTTGGAGGGCGTGGGTGCTCAGTGCAGGCGCAGAGAGAAGAATGTGTGGGAGTGATGGCAGTAGTTTCTTTTTCCATTGTGAAGTCAACTATGGTGGAGTGTGCGTGTGGGTGAGGACTGACAGTCCTACCACCCCACTCCCAAAGACCATAACTGCCTCAACCACCAGCAGCCATTCTTAATTAAAGTGGTTGGAATAAAACAAAGGGAGAAGACACATGGGTATTTCCCTCATTGGCCCAAGGTTTGACAATTTCCCCACATCCTTATCCTTGTGAAAATCATGCCCCTTTCGATTTAGTTTTCGCGATCATAAATGGTTGTGTTCATTTTAATTATAGATGCATATTTACATGATGATAAATGCATAACATATGCCACATGTCCTGATATACCATCGGTGAAAAATTTTAAATCCAAAACATAGCATAACCGATCAATGGTGGGGCCTTGGCCTTTAGCTCCACACCATGATCATTACAATATACACATCATATACATCTAATGCAACGGGGTCAAAACCGGGGTGTTACACAGGAATTCCAATTTTATTAGTCACCCAAAAATCTTTCATAATATACCCTTAAACCTGCACTACTTATGCAAAAATAAATTATCTCAGTTTGACCTATTGAAAATTAATTTATTTAGGAGATAACATATGGCTCCTACTCGAGGATGGGAACCTCCTTGTGAGGTCCCAAGAACCCCAAACCAAAATTCCTTTCCTGAAAAATAAGAATTAAACCTATCTTCTATTGTTCCATTGGGCATGGAGTTTATTTTGTTAAAAAAACAAAAAACAATCAACTAAATAACATTTTACAATAACAAGGCCTTAAAGCCTCAGATGAAATAGAGTTTCAGAAATCACCCATTTACTGGACCATCAAACACCTCGTCTCCTTCCAGATTTTGCAATTTGAAGGTGTTGTTCTGCTGCACCTGAGCTATCACAAAAGGGCCTATCCACAGAGAGTCAAAATTTCCATGCTTCCCCTTGTCTTTCCTGACAGTATCCCATTTGAGAACCCGATCTCCAACCTAAAATTTTCCCACCTTTTCCCTTTTGTTAAAAATAATCTTGATTTGCTTTTGATGAGCTTCTGACTTTTCCATCACCTGTTCCCTAACTTGCTGCAACTCCACCAAATCAAGCATCTTCCTTACCATGTCATTTGGTTCATCCTGTTCCTCCTGAAAAAATTTTGCAGCTGGCAGAATCAGTTGAATGGGAAAAATGGCCTCAATACCATAAACCAAATTGAAAGGAGAAGTCCCTATGTATCTCTTGTCAGTCACTCTATTATCCCATAGAGTAAGCTTTAGCTTAGAATCCTAGCTCTTCTGATTATTCTCTCATAGTTTCTTGATGATTCTAACTAGGATTTTATTGGATGACTTGGCAAGGCCATTGCCTTGAGGGTAATAGGAAGTGGAATGCACCAATTGAATTACCATTGACTCACACATGTTAACCAATTCCCCAGCTTTGAAAGTTGGTGCATTATCAGTCACTAGCCTTACTAGGCAGCCAAACCAGACAAATATGTTCTCATATAAAAAACTCATGATGACCTGGTGGGTGGAATTCCTTGTAGGGACTGCCTCTATCCACTTGGTGAAATAATTTGTGGCTATTAGGATCCACTTGTGCTAACCACTTGATGCAGGATTAATCTCACCTATGAAATCAAGACTCCACTACTGGAAAGTACCATTCACTACAATAGGTTTGAGGGGCAAGGATTTGAGCTACTGATTTCCTATGAATCTTTGGCACTTGTCACAGGCTCTTACAAAGGTACATACATAAAAAAAAACAACAGGCCAATAGTACCGAGCCCTCAGAAAAAATTGGGTTGTGGTATTCTAGTAATGATGGCCCCTACATGTGCTTGAATGAAACTAATGCATGACCTGGACTAACTCTTCTTTATCTAAGCATCCCAGCAAAACACCAGAAAGATCTCTCCAATACAACAACTTATCAATTACACAAAATTTAACAAACTTAATCTTAAGAGCTCGTGCCTGATTTAGACTGAGTCTAGGGGGGACTTCTAAATTTTGCAAGAAATGAATAATATTCGAGTACTACTCACATGAGAACAAGTTCTAAGCTACTTGTTGACTGTGATGCCACCCTTCAGCTGTTTTTGTTTTTTCCTCAGTCTGCAAGTTGGTTGAGCTTATGCCAATGATATTCATGCCTAGTAGCTCATAATTTTCTTCTACCATAAGCTTATCTAAGCCTAGTCCTTTCACTAGCTTGGTAGGATTTACTTCTATGTCAAACTCAATCATCTTTGCCACCCACTTGGCTCTCTTTCCATCAATATCAGGTTGTGTCAAAACATCCTTCACAGCAGCTGAAGGAACATAAGACGGGACCTTTGCATATAAAATGTAAATTCTGAAGGGTTTTAGTGACTTGATTAGAGCATAGGCCTACTTCTCAAGGATCATACTTCAATTCAGCATCTCTCAATGTTTTTCTAAAAAAGGAAATTGGATGATCAAGGCATTCATCATCTTTCTGTAACAGCACTGTTGCCACTGTGTCATAGGATGCAAAGGAGAAAATGTAGAAACCCTTGGTGTAGTCTGGACTAATCAGAGTGGGAGCTTCCATGATATCCTTCTTGATGTCTTCAAAAGAGCTTCTTGTTTTATGTGTCCATTTGATTTCAGCTTCCTTCCTCAACATACAAGTTATGTGCTTTACCAACTCAGAAACGTTTGGGATAAACCTCCTCACAAAATTGATCTTACCCAGAAATGACTGAATATCCCTTTTTGACCGAGGTATGGACAAGTTTTGGATTGATTCAACTCGAACATGATCAATCTTCACACCTTCAGTTGAAACTATGTGACCTAGGAGTTTGCCCTCACTAAGTGCAAATTGAGACTTCTTCAGGTTCAGAGATATCCCAAATTTTCTACATTTCAGAAACACCCTCCTCAAGTGTTGCAAATGCTCTTCATGGTTGTTGGAGTAAACCGTGAGGTCATCAAGGTATATGAGAACAAATTTGTCTTTCAATCCCACAAAATCTATGTCCATGTCTCTCTGAAAAGTGGCCCCAGCATTCATTAGCCCAAATGGAGTTTTGGCATACATGAAGGTGCCCCAAGGAGTGGTAAACACAATTTTTTCTTGGTCATTAGGGTGCACAGTAGCTTAGTTGTATCCAGAGAAACCATCTAGGAATGGAATGACACTAGCCCCAGAGACTCTTTGCAACAGTTGTTCCATCTTGGGTAATGGATAGTTGTATTTCTTGGATCATTTTTTCAGGTTTTTGAAATCCACACATAACCTAATCTCCACGTTCTTCTTCCTTACCACCACTAAAGTTCCAATCCATTTGGAATACCTAAGGGGAATTATGATTTTGGATTTAAGGAGCTTTTGGATTTCTTTTCCAATCACATGCAGTAGGAGAGGAGTGATGGATCTCAGATTCTGTTTGAAAGGGACAGTGTCCTTCTCTAGAGGAATATTGTGTTGGATGATACTAGTGTCATAGGTTTTCAAGTCACTTTATATCCATGAAAATATATTAGCAAACTCTTTCATCACACTACAAAATTTTTACCTCTGATCAGCAGTCAACTCAGTGGATAGATTTATGGATTTTGGATGACTTTGGCTACCTATGTTTTTCTCTTGGACAGCAGGATCTTTCTCCTTTTTAGAAGTTTTAAAAGGGACATCATTATGATCAAACAACTCTTCCAGGGGTATCAGACCTCGAGGTATATAATTACTAGGAAAATGAAGAATGTTCTGATCACCTACTTTATCTTTTAACTTGAGCCTCTAATATTCTTCCATATTTAGGTTTTCTTGATCAATATGCATATCAGAAAATTCATCTACTACCTGGAGGTATTTACTAAGCTCATCATCATTCTCAAAGACCTTACAAAATTTCACATTATCAGGTAGGGATGACTTGTACTTAACTTGGACATCATAGCTCAGTTTAGGAGGCAAATGGGGAACAAACATACTTGCAGAGACAGCAAGGGAATCGGCTAGATGGTTCATAGCTCTGGGTATGTATGAGAGGTCAAAAAACATGAAAGAGTCCCTGAGTTTCCATACCTCATCTCTGTAGGCCTTCAATCTGAAATTATTTGCTTGAAAAGTGTTGTTTACTTGCCGTATGATAAGATCTATATCTCCAAATATCTTCAAGCACATGATCCCCATTTCCTTGGTAGCCTTGACTCCTAACAACAATGCTTCATATTCTGCTATATTTTTAGTAGTCTTGAAATCAAGTTTATAAGACAGATGGATAGTCTCTTTTGATGGAGAAATCCAAACTATACCTGCACCTGCTGAGGCTTGAGTACTGACCCCATCAAAAAACATGCTCCAGACAGAGGTGGTTACTTCCTTATGTGGCTGATAGGTAGGCTTTGTGAGATGTATGGATGTTCGTTGGGAATCATCTATATGCAAGATGCATGCCCCAAAGTCTGTTTCTACTGCATATATGGGATGGTTTATAGATTTCTTGGCATTACTGATGATGTAAGTGAACTGGTTCTCCCTGTAGAGTCTCTTGGTCTCCCCTCCAAACATTGGGATTGTAGCATATGTAAGGTCCATCTGAAGGGTACCACCCATCCTTTTACTCCATGAGCGCGACAAAAGGAGGCCAAACTTAGGTGGGATGTCAGCCACTACTATGTCCATCACTATACTTTTTGAAGGCAGCTAGGAGAGATTTATGACCAAGTCTTTGATGAGTCCTAGTAATTTGACCTTCCTAGAGTCAAATGAGAACAGATCATGGTAGGGTTTTTTAATGCTGAGGCCAAGCTCATCCATCACTACTTTTTGCATTAGGTTATGGGAATCTCCTGATTCCAACAAATAGTTGTGAAGGATTTTTACATGGATGTTCAAAGATATGTAGAAAGGTGGGAAAGACTCATCCATCTCTTCAATCATAGGACTTAGGATTATTGTGGGCTTATCGCTTGCAAATTCACAAAGTCGGCATCTATGGGTGTCCTTAGCTGAAGAGATCTTAGTATGGATGACTTGAAGGCATCATTCTTCATCAGCTCTATAAAGGGAAAAGGGATTTTTAACTTCTGAATTTCTGACTCAAGATTGAAAGCATACGATAATTTGTCAGAAGATCTTACCTATTGTGGTGTGAATTTGAGCTGAAAAATATCATGGGATGATGGCTATAATGGCCTTTGCTGCTGTTTTGGAGGGACAGTCATCTTCATTGCAGGGGCAGCAAGATTTTTAGTAGGAGTAGCAGGCTACTTTGTCAGGGAAGGACCCTTCTTCATATGAGCAACAATTCTGGATCTCAAATTATAACCTTCCTAATCATTTTCTTGATATAAAGATTCTTCTATGATCTGCTCATTCATGAGGGATTCCTCATAGTCTGCTTGTGTCAGGAAAGAGATATCAACTTCATCTTCCATACAGTGGATATTTTCTTCTGCCTCTCTTTCTTCTTGAGTGAAATCTTATTCTTCTTCTAGTACAACATTCTGAAAAGGATCTCTAATCCTTTGATCCTCAGCTTGATTCCTATCCCTTTGAAGGATCTGAGCTGGTGAGTTGTTTCTTCTGTAAGGGACAAAATTAGGGTTTCTATTAGCAAAATCATTTGGCCCTCTACCCCTCATAGGTATTTTCCCTTGGTCTTTAAGTCTAGACATTTCGGGTGTCAGACTATCCAACATTTGGCCATTTTCTCTAATTTGTTCTCTGATGAAGAATCCCCTAGAGGATCTAAGGGTTGCTTCTTCCTGTCAATTTTTCCTTTAACCTTCTGAGATGCAATGATATTTGACTCAACTTCAAGGGCAGCATCTTGCATGAGTGACATAGAAGCTGATCTTCTTTCTCTGAGAAGAAGATAGAATTCTGAATCAAAGGAATTGGCATAGGTGATTTTGGCTGAAGTGTCAGTTTGCTTGATCTCAGCAAGGATCTTGCTGAACATCTTGTTAAATTTTTTGGTGAATTTACAAATAGACTCACCATTCTCTCTCTTTAGATTGATAAACTCACTGATATAGTAAAGGTGGTCTCTTGTCTCTCCCCAATTCTTCAAAAATATGTCATCTAGGGCTTCAATGCATGCTATTGATCCAACAGGAAACTCTTTGAACTATTTCCTAGCCTGACCATCTAGACTTTGCACAAAATCCCTAGTCCACACATCCTCTTATTCAATGTTTATGTTCTCGGCATAAGTGTAGAATTCCTCTAGGTGTTCTTTAGCTATGAAATCCCCCTCTCCAATAAACTTAGGCATGTATTTGAGATAATCTCCAATAGGCATAGCAGAGAGGGGGTTAGGAAAATTCAAAGGGGCATATCTGGAAACAAGGATCCTTTCCATTTTGGTCAAAGGGGCAACCATATTGGAAATGGGTATGGAAAGGGAAAAAAAAGATACTGCTGGTGTAAGTGGTAGCTGAGAGAGTATTCGGGGTGGATTTATCTTAGTGGAGTCTCCAGGGATTGGATCTACACAAGTAGCAATACTTGAAGATTCCTCAACCCTAAAATTTTCTGATTCAACTATAAATTCCTGAGAATTATATGTTTCGACAGAAGAAGATTGAAATGGAGGTCTATTTGATATAACAGTAGAAATACCTCTTGAAATACCTGATGTAGCTCCCCTTGCAGCTCTGGAGGTATGTCTTAGTGAAGCCCTAGCTCTTCTTAGAATCTCTTCTGGATCTGAAACAGGTGTTACTGGTGACCCTTGAGGGTTTTCTCTGGTACTTGGTCTTCTTGAAGCCACCTTATTCCAATGGAGTTGCTAGATAGATGATTACAACCAGAATAGTGTCCAGACTTTGTCTATCATCAAATTAGGATCTATGTCGTCTCCCAAAGAAGCTGAGCTTCAATCTCCTCTCCCCAAAACCAACGCCAATTTGTTATCACTCTAGGAAACTCCTCTAGGTTGCAGCTCGAGGATGCCTGGTAACTTAAATGTTTTTAATGTTTTTTCTAAATATATCAAGTCAGATGACCTAAAGTACCTCACACACCCAAGACACACATAAAAATCAATCAAAAGACAAGGCTTCTAACCACCAATGTTCAGAGGGTTGATAATAGGGTGAATAAATGAAGAACTTACTATGCTGGCAGATTCATATATAAAGCAATCACATATGAATGGATAATAATAAAAATGAAAAATACTTGCAATTCAACTCATCAACACATAGATAGGATGACAACTATATGGCATTAGATAAAAAGAATGAAGTTGAATCAGACATTCAAGCGCAAGTACATAATAGAAAAGAGATGGAACCTAAACATATAATGGCAAAAGAGCTTATATTAAATGATGAATAACATGATAAGCTTGATAACAATAAGGGTCTAAAAGTCTTTGAAGTCGAACCTTTGTTTCAAATAATTCTTAGGCTTTATAGCCTTTACAAAAATATTCATATCCTGAAAAGTTGGATCTGATTTACTAAAAATAGATAACATAACTCTTTTGCAAAAATTTAGGTCAAAATTTCTAATTTAAGTTCTAGTCTATCTAACTCTAACACTTGTTCACTCATTGAACTCTTTGATAACTGTAGTGATTACTGAAGTAGAGCTATAACCTGTTATCTGACAGATAAGCCACGGTTTGTTAAAGATAGGTAGTGTTTGTGACCCATTTCTCCTTGATTGCACCCTCAAAACTGGAACAAACCCCCTCCACTAGTGCTTTTCATCAATTTTCAGCTTCATAATTCACCCCTGAGGTGTTTGTATCCACTAAAATTGGTTGTGTGTGTAAATATATCTTTTTTCACCCTTTTGTGCTTTCGGTGGTTAAGGAAGCAAAATCCTAGGTCTGTAAGTTGCCGAAAGCTCTGCTTTCGGTGGCTAATGAATAGCTGCTACGTTCGCCTAAGCCACCGAAAGATCTATTTTCTGCAAAATTTTATTAGCCTTTAATTAGCCTTTTACACTTTACTCCTATCCTTTTGGTACTTCTTCAACCTGCATAAGATTTGGAATATCAGCAATATCATGGGCTACCTCCATTTATGAAGTCTAATAGCTGCCTCTGCTAGGTTTTCTAATGCAAAGTGGGCTTGAGAGCTAGGGTTTGAGTTTTTCTTCTTCAACCTCGCTAGTCTAATCATTTTGTAGAGCCTGGAGTTGTCCTTCATTAATCTTAGATTTGTCCTTTTCAGCAGAACATACATCCCTCTCATTTCTAGAAGAGAATTGTGCAACTCGGTATTCTTCTTGGTTAATATTGCATTATTGATTTTGACCTCTTTATCTAAGATCTCCATTTCATGTATTTTCCCTAATAGCTTGTTGATTCTCTGAGACCTAGGTTTGCTTGAGGAAGTCTCTGCCATTGTTTCCTCTTGACATTCCGTTGGTGTTGGTGAGGGAAACTCCTCATGTTCTGTCACAACCTGCTCTGTTAGGTCAACTTCCTGCTCCTTTTCTTCTTCTAAGTCTAAGTAGGGTAGGTTAAGTATATTTTCACCTTGTGCTGGGGCCTCCTTCTCCTTTCCACTGAAGTCCATATTTTTTTGGCTTGGTCGGTTTTAGAAGTTGGAGGGGGTTGATCCACTGTCACTAGTGAGATAGCCCTCCTCTTCCTCTTGCCACTCCTGGGAGTGGTGGACTTCTTTGAAGAGGACTTTCCTTTGCCTTCTGGCTGTAATCATGTTTCAAACTCATTCCAGAATAATAAATATGCCCATGCCATGTTTCTTCTTTGTAGCAATTCTTAGACAATGAGGTTTATCAGAACATGGTGAGATAAACTCCCTGCGATTTTGGTGAGTTGGACCTTGACCTGGTGGTCCATCTTGGTTAAGATCTTGTGTAGGTAGAAAGGCAGGTTTAAAGGGTTTCTGCCTATAAAATGGTTCATCAATTTAAAGTGGTATATCATCACCCTGTTATACCTTCCTTCACAGGTTATATAAACCAGGATTGCTTTCAATAACTGCTGCCACTTCTCCTCAAGCCAGGTAGATGGGATGTTTTTCTTCAATACCATGTTCTTATGTTCAGGATTTAAGTAGGACCTGAATTCCACATCATTATTAATGGTGGTATCGAACCATTTCTCCCCATTCCTTGGGAGTTCTACTACTTCTGCTATTAGGGTTTCATCAACCTGGAACTCTTCCTTGCCTATCAATGTCTTAGATCCATCAAAAGAAAGAGCAAAGGCTTCTGCCACTTGCTCGTGGGAACCCTGGATTTTCTCACAGAACCTGTAATAGCCTACATATTTGAAGAATTGACATACTTTTGGATGTGATTCAAGATAGCTAATGTCACCTAACTCCTGTCTGAAGGTAGGTCCTCCTCCTTTCTTTATCTTTGGATTGTGCTTCTAGTACCTGCAAAAAATCAAAATTCAAATTCTGTGAAGGAGATTAGTGCGCTGGTTTCCGGGATGGCCTGGAGCGGTGAGGATGCAAGTAGAGAAATGTGGAGTGTATTGAGGATATGGTGTTGATTTTGAGGGGTTAATCAATCGATCGATACTTGAGTAAGGTGATGGTAAAATTTGGTGATAACCATGAGATAGCCAGTAGAACAATCATTTATAACTAGAACTTTATGTTTCATGGTAGTTCAACTGTAGTCATGGGACAATTGGAGGGTAGGCTAGGGTTTTGTTCTCTATCAGCCACTTCAATTCAATAATGACCAACTCATGATTTTCTGTAGTCCCCAGTATTTTCGATAGTTTAAGTGTTTGATCATGACATTCCTCATGCTGACATTATTTGATTTCGATGGATAAGCTAACCGTTTTTCCTCTTTTGGCCTTTTCGGCGGTTAAGGGAATATTGGGTCTAATTTGCAAGTTGTTGAAAGCTAGTATTTTCAGTGGCTAATGAACTGTTGGTATGTTATCCTAAGCCACCGAAAGCTTCATTTCCAAAATTTATCCAAAAACGTAGTTAATGAGATTTTGGTGGTTAATGTCTTCCTGGACCCAATTGTTAAGCTACCAAAAGCTGCGATTTTCAATGGCTAATGAACTGTTGGTAAGTTATCCTAACCCACTGAAAGCTTCCTTTCCAAAATTTTATTAAAAAATGAATTCAATATGGTTTCGATGGTTAATGCAGTTCTAAGTCCAAATTGTTAGCTACCGAAAGCTAGGCTTTTTGGTGGCTAATGAACTGTTGAAAAGTTCGCCTAAGCCATAGAAAGCTAAACTTTCAAATTTCTTGAAGAACATAACACCAGGAATTCCAGTTTTGTTAGTCACCCAAACATCTTTCATAATATACCTTGAAGCCTTCACTACTTATGCAAAAATAAATTGTCTGAGTTTGATCTATTGAAAATTAATTTATTTAGGAGATAACACCCTGGATGTGATTTGACAGTGTAACTAGGAATATTAAATGACCAGGTTGTCTCACATTCTTTTGTAGAGAGGATTGATCATGACCATCCATCTATCCTTGATCTGATTCTTCTCATTGGATTAAATAATGTAGCATTTTTATGACCTCATTCACTTGGTCATGAGGGTTTTTGTTTGGTTTATGGTAATGTTTGTTGGATTTTTTTCTTAGCCATTCCATGGTGTTGTACTTCAACCATGCTTTCCCTTCAATGGTCTACAATAGTTTGCTTCGTTTAAACACTGTGATTTTTTAGTTGTTTAAAGGTTTTTTTATTAGTGTTTTGTAATATTTTGAATTTTGACTTAACACTTATGGGAATAAGCCCCATTCTTTATGATGTTACTTTGATGTTTTATCTGGTATATTGGTCCTAAGACCCCACTGCACATAAACATGATTATTTGTTTGATATATTGGGAATAATCCAATTACATATGTTATATATATATATATGATTTTGCGTGTTGGGCGTGGACCCTGAAGCACATAATTGATGAGATTTTTTGTGTTGAGAAAGGAGCTCTGGAGCACATGGGTATTTCATGTTTTGTTGAGAGAAAATCTCTAGATCACATGAGTATTTATATTTTTGTTGAGCGAGAAGCTATAGAACACATGAGTTATGAGACATTTGTGTTGAGCATGAAGCTCTGAAGCACATGAAAAGATAAAATTGGAAGTGTTGGGCATAAGCCCTGGAAACTTCCAAGTTGATGTTGAGCATAAGCTCTGGAACATCGGATCCTTTCCCATTATATCCCTAGGTGTATCCTACAAATACATCCTATCATTAGTGTTGAGTGAGGAGCTCACGAATTGCACCAAGTTTGTAACTCCCTATTTTTAGCCTTGAGTATTGGCTTTGGATAGGTGCTAGGATTTACTGAAAAGAATTAATATGTTGAGTGAAAATGTCTCTGATAAAACATTGATCTCATCTTACTTATTTTTAAGTGATTAAATGAAATTTCATATTTATGTATCTCATCAAGTACTGAATAACTACCATGTTATACGAGGGAATCCAACATGCAAGGAGGTATAGAGTTACCTGACCTAGTTGACCTAACCCCTACCTAAAGGCCTTATTAAAGAAAGTGACTAAGCTAAAATAAAAGTTTCATATGTTTAGGTATCATGCTATATGATACCTAAGGATAAAATGTTAACAAGTGATATAGATAGATAGATAGATCATTTATACCTGATATGTATAAAGAGTAAGGATAGTAATAATACTAATATCTATGAGTAATAAATAAATGATCCATATGTTATTATTAGTACTAATTATAATTAAATATTAAAATACCTACAAGAGTCAAAGTAGGAACTAGTCAAAAGTTTCTAAGTTAAATATTAAAAATACCTAAATTAAATAAAAATGGTTATTTCAAGAAATCTAATGATTCTTGATTTAACTGCCCCTTTGACTGAAAATTATACCTATTAAAACCCAAGCCAGAGAGAGGCTTGGGGATCTTTTGGATTATTCCATAATTCTATTTGATTATTCTCAAGAGAGTTCTTGGAGAACATTTTTTTCCTAAGAGGAAAAAGGAAACTGATACAGAATGTGATATCCCAAATAAGGAAGCCTTACCTTATGAGCTCTAAGCTACTTGCATTTTGGAACCATCCCGGGGGGTTTCGGATTGAAACCAGGAACAGTTTCGAATCATGGTTCGAAGGAACGTCGTAGTTCCCAATTTATTCGGTTATCTGAATAGAGGTCAGATCTGTCTATGAATTTGTTAATGCTAGGTATTTGAGTGTGTAGGATTGTCAGCCATTGAAACGGCTTCATCTTGCAGGTATGAGAAACTTTATTTTCCATTGTAAACTACACAGGTTTCCTTTCTAAAAGAGGATATTGAATTTTGAATGGATATTTAAGATTTGTCTGCTATAAGCTAGGTTATATTTTCTACTTTACTTCTTTCTTCACTTATAGGTTAAACTCGTTGTTTCTTTGCATATGTATTTATTTTATCAAAGGTTAGGTTATCTTTTTCTATTCAACGAGGCTATTCTAATATATTTTATTCATGATGGATTAAGCACCTTTAGTGTTATTTATAGGAGGGTTTGGTTTCTGTTCATTTCTGCAATTTATTTCTTGTTCATTATTTTCAAGTTCCAAACGTAGGAATAATATATAATATATTGTGGATCTACATCCTTAAAACCCTAACTGAAGACACTTTATAAACCTAGAACTTTTTAGAAACAAAACATATATCTTATCTCTGCTGGTAGGTTTCACATTTCCAGCAGGCCTGTATTGTTTACAATAAGCAAAACTGTTATCTATATCCTTAGCCTGCAATATGTGCATAAAATTATAAATTAATTATAACTTCTGAAACTTAGAACAATATATACATATTAACACAAAATAAAACAGAGTCAACCTATCTATAAAACCTAGTAAACAAACTACAAACAAACCATTTCCATTTTATAACATTAAACATCGAATGCCAAGCTAATGATACCTATAAGGTCTGTAGGCACACGTGTATCATAAATTATAAACCATATTATATACCATTAAAATAAGGAATCAAACATAAACTTAAATGAGAAAACACATTAACACATATTGTATCCATTAAGAGGTTACATGATCGAATCCTATCAGCATTCATGCCAAAAGAAAAACTCCACACACACATCACTTAAAACCCACACAGCCCAAGATCGAGTCCTGTGGGCTCACAACTTACAAACCAAGGTTACATCAACCCCATGATAAGCATTGAATCCTGTAGGGTTCGTTTTCAACGATTATTTCCACGTTGTAATAACTTACAAACGTTCCACATAAATCTATGCTAAACAACAGTAAAATACAAGAAATTTTAACCATAAATCGAAATTGTTTCCCTATCAACATTTCTACACAGTAATATAAACCAAATATATATGATGTAATCATATTCAAGGTTCACGGCCAAGAGGAAGAAAGGGAAATCCATTAACATAGTCCATATAAACAAATAACCATTGTCTACGCTATCACAACTAGGACATCCATTTCACATTGTTAAAATAAAGATCACATACATCTCCAAGTTAATTCACAGACAATTAAACAAAACCATAAATCACCATTAAACAACATTTCACCAATATTTTACTCAATTGCAAATTGGCAAGAGTTCCATTGCGAGCAATGGCATAGCTGTAAGCTAAAGCCCATATTTTTAATACCAAAACCATAATGTAATTACAAATAGTGAAATACACATATTCATAGCCTTTTCAAGCTAGTGACAGTATCCATGACAAAACCCCAGCTATGAATACCCACATTCATATCCACTATCATTTACAACTAAAAACTACACAGTAGTGATTCAAACAGAGGCACCATTGCAAGCAATGGTACAACCGCCATAAAGGCAGAGTCTTCATTAACCAACCAAATCACATGCTTAAGCTGGCAACCCAATATTATTATAGAGCAGATTTGTGACAGTTATGGCCTGAAGGCGCTAAACTTAGACACCTTAAAACCCCAATACTTCATACGTATCTCTGGATGCTTTTAAATACCAAGAGACCTGTACACAATCGAAACCCTTAACTAAAGCAAGTATTCTTTTATCATTACAAACCCCGAGCTCGAAGCTCTGTCAAACAAATCTATGCAGAGGTGACAAGTTCAAAACTTGTTGGTACAGGCCTTACCCGTGAAGGGTAACTCGTGGATAGCCTGGTAGACACCACGACCCACGCAATGGGAACCCTATCACCTACAAACGAAGAAACAAAGCATGATTAGAATTATACGGCCAATACTCCAACTAAAACAACAGGTAGCAATGCTACAAACCTAGGTGGAGAGCATACCTTTCTGAGGCGTAAATGTGAACCAAACCTCACGCAGTGACAAAAACTAGAGAGTCAAACAAAGCTTAACCATCGTAGTTCCAAATGACTCGTTCATCCACGATAGACCAATCTTAGGGCTTGAGCTCACCACATCCCGAGGAGCATTTACTCCGCCACCCTTTCCACCACCAACGTTGAAATTTATCCCCATGCATATAGTTTCATAACCACAAACGCGATTTGGTAATTGAAATTCCTTGTGCATTGAAACCCCCACCATTTGCATCATTGACTTAGGATAATCCAAGATTCATGGCATATGGAATATGCCATGAATGGCTTAACATACATATAGCATATGGTATATAAACCTTAATACATCATGGCTAAAGTTTGATAGCTTAATCCTTTCACATAACATTCAAACCATATAAATGTTAAGCCTAGGTTTGGAGATTATTTAAGGTCTTAGAACCATAATAATAATGGTAACCAGTTAGACGTAGGTATAAATAAACCCATCCATTCATAAATGATAACGCTAACAATAGCAACAAGAATCGCTAATATAGGATTGTGGTCCTTTTGTCTTCCAAAGCAATGAAGTAGTTTAGCATAGGTAGCATGTCATTGTTTAACTATCATAGCAAGTTTCCGTCACCTAATGAACCTACACAAAATGAAGAAGAGTTGCATTAGTTCAACATGAACTAAGTAAACCCTACAATGTCAAGTAAAAACCAGTTACCTCTCCAAGTGATCCTATAAGGGATACAAATCCCGCCACTCCACCCCTTGACAACTACAAGTCAATCAGTACTTTCCATAAATCAATAAACAAAACTTATAACCAATAAGTAAGCTATAAATTGAACACACATACATGCATATGCATGATAAGAAATAAACCAATAAACAGTGTAATCATCTAAATCATACCAAGCAACATAAACACATTATATAGAATTACATTATTAACCACATCGGGAAAACATCTATCAAAGGGTAAGAACAACTTACGACATTTCAGTTACATAAACAAAGTTCGACACATTTTGCAAAGAATAAGTTAATGTCCATTTTAGGTAGTAATTAACTAGCCTAATAATTTTTTATTTTTTATTTTCAAATTTTGGGGACATTACATGTTTAATCGTTACGTGGCTCCCGTATCTTCTCTGCACACTCTCAATCATTACATTCATTAGAGGAAATTTCAATTTAAAATGCGCCTTCCAAAAATAATACAAATTCCATGTCATCATGTATTAGCCAATAAAAATGCTTTAAAATTCAAAAAAGGGAGCAACTTTTAAACAATTTTTTATTATATAATTTTGAGGATATATATCATTAAAAAAGATACTTTTTTGTTCATATTTTCGACATATCTCCCTGTGTTTTTACTCAAATTTCAATCAGGAGAGCTCGTTGGATGCGGAATTTAATTCCACATCCAACGAGCTCTCCCGATCGAAATTTGAGTAAAAACACAGGGAGATATGTCAAAAATATGAACAAAAAATGTATTTTTTTTCTTTTCTTCCTCCAAAATTAATAAATATTATTTTATTGTTTTAACTATTATTTTATTATTTTCCTTAGGAGGCCCATTCTGAGTTGATATTTCCTCTAATGTTTTACAAGTGGTAGCTTGGATACTTTCCTTCAAATTTATGGCAGAGGCTCTCCAAACCCAAAAAGGGTTTTAACATGTATGAAACTACTAAGATTCAGTGTTTAGTCTTAAATTGATAATGATATTTCATGGAATTCAACCAAGCTAACTCATCTTAGTTTGCTTATACAGGAAGAAGGAGGAAAGGGAATCTAGGAGGAGCAAACCCCTAGCCCTATGCGTTTTTAGCGAATGTGTAAATATCTCTTCCCGTGCACTTTTCTATTTGAAAGAAATCGATTTTCAATACTTGAAAGAAATATATTAAAACCACAACTCCGTTTTGACATGTGAATCCAGGGTTCCCACAAAAGGGTACCTAAAAATGATTAGGATAAGCCTGGCATTGCCTCTATGGCCCAATTCTTCCTTTAAGGCAATTTTCACACAGTTTTAAGGTTTACATTACGTTTTACAGTATCGATATATATATATATATATAGTTTACCAATCTTGCTTGTAGGTGAATGAAGGTTTGGTGAACGGGCCACGCGAGGATGGCGACAATGTTATCTCCTCTCAGGTTTCATCCTTCTCTTTCCTGAGGTGAGGATCCCTAACCTTAACTCTGTTTAGTTGGAAAGTTTGTAAAATCAAATGACTATGTTGCATACTAACACTGGAGGTTTATGTGCATGTAAACAATGGTGTGGCTCCCTCCACTATGCACTAGATCGATGCAATAGCTTCGAGGTATGCCTCCATTTAATTGTATGCAAGTTGACTAAATTCCAGGGTTACTCTATTTTCGATGTATTGGGGAAGGAGAGGGATTTATAGCCTCTACGCTTAAGATAAGTTCGATTGTTAGCAAAATGGTTGAGTTTGTAGTTTGATTGGATTCTAAAGTGATTTGGTAATTTGACTATAGACTGATTTTGATGATTGGCACTCAACCATTGTGGATTATATAGTTTTTTTTTAAATGTTTATAAAGATTTGGATATGAATCCAATTCCGTGGATAATCCGATTCTTACATATTTTAACTAGATGTTTAGTTATATCTATTAGGATCTTAAATAATTTTTTTGTTTGTAAATGTTTGTTTATGATAGTTGCGACAAGGTCTGATACTTTGTCTGAAATTTTAAATTATTTTAACGAGAGACAAAGTCTCTATAGGATTCCTTAGGACTTATAGATACTTTGATTATTTTCATGGATCTATTGGGATATTTTACTTCATATTTGTTTAATATTAATTAAGTATTTTGGTTTAGATCTATTATTCTATATAAATAATTATTAAAAGAGAGACTTATTATTAATACATGAATTTGGGGTTTTAATATACATACACGCAGTCTCTGTAGCCTCTCGGTTCTACTTATCGTATCTATATTTTTCTTTGAAGAATAAATAATTTGATTTATAGATAGATATTTTTAATACTTGGACACTTTATAATATATCTGTATTTGTTTACAATTTAAAAAGCTTGTATTCTATATATAAAAGCTAATCTAAAACTTCTATATTCATGTATATAAGCAATTCACTACGAACATAGTATAAAATATTTAAAGAGATTATAAGAAGCTAAATAACACATTATATATTCTTAGTTTATAAATAAAACATGCTAAGATTTATAATCTACCTTCAAACTGTAATTACCAAGACTAAAAAAGTAGATAAATTTAGTAAGGAACCTATCACCATTGTCAGGAAAATAGAACTGGAGATGTTGTTCCTCTCAACCAACTCCTAGAGCAACCAAAACTTACTCGCTACAGAACCCCCGAGCATGTTTCTTAAGCACAAGGAAAAATTATGATCAATGCGCCATCTCTATGCATCAATAGATTATTTCTCCATCCATCGTGAGCCTCATGCTCATTCAATGGACATACTATTTTATATTATTTTTCCTAGGACTTGGTCATTTATGAGCCTCTTTCTCTTTAGTGCTCCATAAGGAGTCTTGACCTGATTTGGGGGAAGATGCCTCATATATCACTTGTGTCCTCACTCAACAGTTTTCTCCATTTGTAAGTTCTCCTTGTGAGCCAACAAAGACTCTTTCAACAGCTCTATGATTCCTCTCAATTATTTTTAAATTATTCTAATAACAATTCCATTACATTCATTTTGACTTTATTATTAAAATATTAAAAAAATAAATATTCAAAATAATAAACAATTTAACAATTTTTTGATGTATTAAAAAAATTTGTTTGAAAACAAAAGTGTACAAGAAAAAGCTAAATATATATTGTACATTTTATTTTATTAAAATTTATAATTTTTATTTAAGGAATATTTTTTTTAACTAGGAAAATGATTTAGAGAATTGTGATGCTTGACTATTACTATAATCCTATATGCAACTTATCACCTCATTGACATAACTTGTCAACTTATTGTAGTAATAATAATAAAATTATAATAATTATAAAATTATACAATAAAATAAATCATCATAAATTCATTTTAATTATTTAAGCAATATTTATATTTATTTTTTATCTTCTCTATGTTTATTAAATTTAACATAATTTTATTAATTAATTTTAAAAATTAAATAATTTAACAATATGCCATATTAGATCCAAATTAATTTTTTTAATCAAATTTTATGTTAATTTTTTTAATCAAATTTTGGGTTTGTATATTTTAATCAAATTTAACGTATCTTGTATATTTTGGAATTGTCATTTAAATATTTATTAATTTTTAACATTGCATCTTTTAAAAAATTTATATGTAGGAATTGTTTTATTTTAACATTTTTTAACCCTAAATAACTTTTAAACAAGTTTTGATACTAATGTGTGCTATGTTGCATTTTAAGGTTAGAGAACATCAAAATAAATGTTTATAAGTTTTCACCCATATTTCATATCTAAACTGATATTTTTACCTACGTAAATCTTATTAAAATATTCAAAATTCAAATTTGTAATTATTTATGAGAAAAAATTGTATTATATGATATTTAAACGACTAAATAAATCCATCTAAAAATCTCGATTTAGAAAATTACTAGAAAATCAAAAAGATAATTTTTTTATAGATCAATTTAAGTTTTAATTTATATTATCTTATATAATAATGTGTATGCTTTATATTAAAAAATAAGTATATTTTTATATTGAAAAAATATGTTTAGAAAAATATTGATGGTGATATTATGTTATGATGATGGTTAATGTCCAATGAGACCAAACTTTGGTCTATCAGACCTCAAGAAATAGGTTAATTAGTTTGTTTTAAAATTGTATTCCTATGCTCAAAGAGTTTGGAGAGAAGCGCCCCGAGGTCACTATAATTTTGACATGTTAAAAGGTTAGGAAGGTTGGTATTGCAACAAAGATTATGAAACTAAGATCTAATGTGGGTGTACGCAGGGCACTCTAAGAGGAAGTGATTTCCATATTCAATGTTCCCATTCTCACAAAGATGGAAGACCCTTTCTACCCATGGTGTTTGAGAAACTGTCGAATGACCTGTTTCACTATGGAGCTCATGAGAGTTCGTTCTTATCTCGGCAATATTTTTTTTTTCTTTGAACTGGTTAAAACAGAGAGATATTTTTTATCTTTTAGAGTAGGGTTGATGACCTCCGTATAATATCTTAATTTTCTTTTAGCCTCTAAATATTTCTCACACCACAATTTCTCTTTAAACTTAGAAGTAACAATATTTTTAATGTTATTAATATTTTGCAATGCAACATTTTCGTCGATTTCCCAGTGGTTTAACCAGTCCCTGGTATCTTTATACCAACCTGGCTTGAGACTTAGGTGAAGTTTGGATGGAATTAAAAGCTAGCTTAGGAAGTCTATGGTCTCCCATGTTATTGATTATGTGTTTGTACAACAAGATCCTAGTCATAGCTAAGCTCTCAATAGGGGAACGACCCACTTCTATAAGGAGAATAGTATATGGTGTATTGCTTTTAATATTGAGGTTATACGTTATAAAACGCTTCTGGATTTACTCAATATTTCTCCAGGATTCTCTAGATATGCTGCAACTCCAAACCTCACAACCATACAAGATAACAGGAGTGACTAAAGTTTCAAAGAGTAACTTCTTTTTATCCCACATCACAAGGTTTGCTACTTTACAATTATTTTCAAGACAAAAATAAGCTTTCCACCCTCCATTAATCCTTTTCTCAATGCTATAGTTCCAGTTGAGTTTGTGATAAATATCAATTCCTAGGTATTTGTAGGAAGACACTTCCTCCAAGTTTCTATTGTCATACACAAAATTAGCGTAATTAGTGTCCTTCTTGGATTTGATAATCATAACTTTTGTTTTTTCAGTGTTGACAATCATACCCATGCTGAGAGCACAAATCCTTAAGAAGTCGTAGTTGCTTATCAAGATCAGAAGGACACCTTGCCAGAAGAACAATATCGCCAGCATAGAGAAGAAGGATGATGACTATTCTAGCTAAGAACGTGCTGACACAACCTGCTTCTTCTAAACAACCTTCTAGCTTATCGATGTAAATGCCAAAGAGGATAAGGGAGAGGGGGAAACCTTGTTTATACATAGCTGTACAAGATAAAACATTTGTTGAAAAACTTTAAATTCTCTAAGGTTATATATTTTTATTTATTTTGATTATATTCAAATAAAGAGTCATATGTGAATAATAAAAATAACTAACTATCTGAAGTGACTATTCTCGGGACCAAAAATCATTGTTCTACTTCATTAAGAGATTGTACAATCTGCTCACAATCCATAGCCAAAGAAACGGATTATCCCTCAATGTTCCAACATTCCTTGAGTTTGTTGATGAAGTCATTACAACTAATTAATATGTAAAAAAAATTATTTAGCTTAGGTTTGTTCAACCTTCTCTATGGAGGGAATGAAAAACAAAATAGTATTTGTGAGCTTGCAAATTTGGAAAATTTTAAGGATCTATTATTTTCATAAAGTGTAGAAACCTTGGATAATCTTACTCATTCTTAAATTTACAACCATAAAATGTTGTGCAATATTTTTCTAAAAATATTCAAATTTCTAAGGGTTTTATATAGTTTCTGGACAACTTTGGCAATTTTAAAGTAAATTATTTTTATCTCGTGGAATTTGAGCGAATAAGTTTAGAAAAAAAATGGAAATTGGTGAATCATTTTTTGGAAAAAGAGTTCAAAAAATAGTACATGGGTTAAATTTCACCCCTAAAGCTTTCCTACTTAAAAATACAGAAATTGATTAACTAATTGTTGAGACATTTTATGATTTATTGGGCATCATTATCATCTTTTGGGGTGAGTTTGTGTTGCCTAGAATGTTTTTAAAATTGCGTAGGTTGTTTCTATAACTTATAGGGTCATACATGCCATAATTATTGTTCTTTCCAAGTTTGATCCATTAATTTATGTCGCATGGGGTTCACTAGGTAGGCAATATTATAACACGTGATTTCATATTAAGGGATTAAGTACTCTTAAAAGTTGAAACTATTTATTTCATTGTAAGGGGCATTTTTAATATATTACAATCATATGGATATTAAGGAGGGTTTATAATTATGTATATAGGGGCTTACATAGGCTATTAGTGTTGATGTATTTGTAAATTTGGAAGATATTCTGATGTGTATTATCGGTGTATGTTGTTGTACCCCCATTGGGGATATGGAATACCCCCTTGCGGATGTCTTGATTGTGTCTAGACCTTGAGGTACACCTTCCATTGTAAGACAGGGAAATAGTCCCCAGTGTAACATCATGTAATGTGTATTTTGAACCTCTATGGGAGAAATCAGCCCTGTTAGGGAAGACATGTGGACCCCATTCTTATGTTTGGTTAGTGACTTGAAAAGGTATAAATAGGGAGGTGCTCTCCCTCATTTATACAAAACTCACACTCTCAAGTTGGTATGAAAGAGAGAGAGATAGGAGGAGAGATAGATAGATGTTGAATACTTCTTATTATTGTTTTTGATCATCTTACTATTCTGAAGAAGTTTGCAGGGTTTTCTCCTTTATGGTTTCCCCGGTGAAAATATTTGTGTCTTGTGTATCTTTTGTATTTTATGGATCTTAATGCACGTGCTATTATTTCACATAAAGATCCTAGATAAACTAATCACATCTAAAGAAAAACTAACATGGTATCATATCCTCTCTAAAAGAAGGCACTATGTAGCTGCAGAAACTAGGGCTTCCTAGTTCAAGGTATTCTCTCCACAGATCATCAAGAAACGATGGCTAGGCTAACTTGCCTCAGTAGGGTGCATATTTTGGTGGATAAAGTTTCTGAATTGGAGAATTTTCAGTTTTGACCCTATCATTGACGCCGAAAGAAACTAGGGAAACAAGTTTTGGAGGCTTCCTAGCTCTGTTTTCGAAAAGTGACCTAGCTGAGAAAATTGCCTCAAGGATGCACATCTTTATGTCCAAATAGAATTCCAAAACTTCAATTTTGGAAAATTAGAGTTTCTCTAACAAACCCTAGGTCAGCAAGCTCTGGAACCAAGTCGGACACCTCAGATCAGTAAGATATAAATCTTTGTTATTTCCATTTGAGGTTGTCATTTGTAAATATGAATCATCATGCACAGCTTGAGGATAATATTGGAGGGGTTGATAAATTCTAAGCATGGAATCTCCTTGATACTTTAAGAGAATGATTTGGATCAGTTCATTGACGGAGAAGTTCCAGAGCCAGAGGGAGATGAGGATAAGTCTGCTCATAAGAGAAGCATAACTAAGGCTAAGGGAATCATTGCAGATTCTATTAAGGATCTCCTAATCCCCCATGTGTATTCATTCAAGACACCAAAATAAGTGTATGATGTTTTGAAAAAAATGTTTGAAGGAAAGAACATCAATCGAAAAATGACTTTGATGAACTAGCTGAAGAATGTGAAGATACAGAACTCCGAGACTATTCAGTCTTACTTCACAAGGGTTGCTCAAACCAAAGAACAACTTGAATCGGTTGAAGAAAATGTCGAAGAAGGAGAAATTGTATTGACTACCTTGAATGGTCTCCCGAGATCACGGGACTCATTAATCCAAGGGATTTGTGCAAGAAGGAAGATGATCTCTTTCAGCAAACTTCGAGAAGAATGTGCACAAGAAGAAGTTAGAATTGTGAAAAGAGAAGAAAATATGGGAGAAACTGATGATCAATATATCACAGTTCACACCAGGAAGAACTTCAAGAAGAAGAAGAATAAGGAGAACTTTCATCACAACAAGAAGAAGGAAAAGAAACCAAAGAAGACCAAAAGAGATACCTCAAATGTTTGATTCTATACTTGTGATGAAAATGGACACTTTGCAAGAGATTTTCCCATCAGTAAAAGGAGGCATCATGCTCATGTTGTCGAAGATGATGAACCAACAAATAAAATATCCAGACAAGAGAAGGATGATTCAGATGAAGAGTATGTGCTAATATCAACACTTACTGGCACTATCTCACACAAAACTGATGATTGGATTTTGGATAGTGGAGCTTCTAAACATATGACGGGATATAAGGAATCACTCATTAATATGTCTGAACATGACTCACCTCACAAGGTGAGACTTGGGGATGATTATCAATACCCCATGAAAGGGAGTGGTGAAGCTTCATACAAGCTTGACTCCTGAAAATCCTTGGAGATGAAGGATGTGCTATATGCTCCAGGTTGAAGAAGAATCTTCTTTCCATTTCTACATTAAATGCAAAAGGGATTAGGGTTTATTTTATCGATGGCCAGGCTCTGACGTGTCCTAGAGGAAACACAATAGAAGATGAAATAGTTATTGGAGAAGAAGACAGAGGCTTGTATAAGCTGAAGGGATAGCCTAAAAAAAGAACTGGTTCATGAATCGATTGAATCAAGTGAACTATGGAATAGAATCCTTGCACATGTGCACTATAGGGAACTATCGATGGAAAGAAAAATAGTCTCGGGACTGCCAGAGATCCAGGAAAAGCATGAAGGAATTTGCAAAGGATGTGCACAAGGAAATAATGCGAAAAAGAAATTTCCAAATAGTGAAAGAAAGGATAAAGTAATATTCGAGATAGTACACTCAGATGTATGTGGAACTATGTCCTCTAGTTTATTAAATGGGTATGTGTACTATGTTTCCTTTATAGATGATTTCTCACGTAAGACTTGGATATATTTCTTGAAAGGGAAAAGTAAAGTTTTTAGTATGTTCAAGGAATATAAAGCATTGGTCAAGAACCAGATGGATAGGAATATCAAGACTATACAGTCAGATAATGGTAGAGAGTTCACTTCAAGAGAATTCAAGGAACTCTGCAGAGAGTCGAGGATTAAGAGGGAGTTGAGAACTCCATACAATCCTCAACATAATGGGGTGGAAGAACGAAAGAACCAGACCATCATGGAGGCAGGAAGAGCTATGTTACATGATTAGGATCTTCCTATGTACCTTTGGGCGGAGGCAGGAAGAACAATTGTACATGTACATAATCGTACTCCTCATAAAGTACTTGAAAATAAGACTCCTGAAGAGGATTTATCAGGAGAGAAACTGAACGTCATCCATTTGAGAATATTTGTCTTCCTGGTGTGCATACATATCCCAAAGGATAAAAGGACCAAGATCGATCCTACTGGTAGGAAGGGTATCTTTGTAGGATATAGTGATACATCAAAAGCCTACTGAACATACTTCCTAGGATTCAAGAAGATCGACATCAGTAGAGATGTAACCTTTGATGAAGACTCAACATACTTCATGTTGAGGACGATACCCATCCAAGAGGTCAATGGACCTAAAGTTACAAGAGGCTGAGACATGGAAATTGGAGAAGCAATTCCATAGGAAAATGAATATCATGACACGACGGAACCACAAGATCCAGTAGAGACACTCCTTGAGAAGGACTCCCACAAGAGGAAACCTGAATGGGCACAAGCGCTCTTACAAGAAGCTGAAAGGTATGGTGATCTAGAGGGATTATAGAGAGAGAGAGAGAAAGAAGGAAAATCCCTACAATAGCTATGTGGCCTTGTTGTGTGACATCATTGATAAAGAGCCTTCCACCTATGAAGATGCTACATAAAAGAAAGAATGGAAGGATGTGATGATCAATGAATATCAGCCGATCATGAAAAATGGTGTTTGGGAGATTGTTTCAAGACCAGAGAAGAAGTTTTTCATGAATTTGAAGTGGATCTACAAGACCAGGCATGCTGCAGATGGAAGCATCGAGAAATACAAGGAAAGATTCGTAGCATGAGACTTCTCATAGAAAGAAGGCATAGATTATGAAGAGACATTTACACCCATGGTAAGGTACACTTCCATTAGGAACATACTTTCTTTGGAAGCAATTATGAAATGGAAAACACACCAGATGGATGTCAAGATAGATTTCTTGAATGGTGTAGTCGAGGAGGAAGTGTACATGGAACAGCCACTGCGATTCGAGACATGTGATATAAAGACCCATGTGTGCAAATTGAAGAAGGACTTGTATGGATTGAAACAAGCATCGAGGACATAGTACGTCTGGATGGATAGCTTCCCGATGAGCTTGGGATTTACCAAGAGTAAATCATATTCCAACCTCTACTTCAAGGTGAAAGACATAATACCAATGATACTCCTACTATATGTTAATGACTTGTTTCTAAAAGGTGAATATGAACTCATTACAGATTGAAAGAGGAGACTTTCTACAAAGTTCAAGATGAAAGACCTAGGAATGATGCACTACTTCTTAGGCATGGAGGTATGGCAGAGTGCAGATGGGATCTTCTTTGGTCAAGGAAAGTATGTAGTAAAGATATTGAAGAGATTCAGAATGATGGAATGCGAGGCAATGGACACACCTATGGCATCTGACTTGAAGCGTCTGAGTGATGCTTCATCCAAGAAGGTCGATGCCACAATGTATCATGAGATGATTGGCTCATTGATGTATCTGATGAATATGATACCAGACATATGCTTTGCGGTGAACACCTTGAGCCAGTTCTTAACGGATCTGAGACATGTTCACCTGATAGCGACAAAGAACATGATGAGGTACATAAAGGTACAGTGGATTATGGGCTCAAATATGATGTGAATCAGAAGATTAACCTACATGGTTATGTTGATTCAGATTGGGCAGGTAGTGTCACTGATAGGAAGAGAACCTCAGTTTCTTACTTTAGTTTGGGATCTGGCATGATCTCATGGTTCAGTAGGAAGAAATCATGTGTGACAATGAGTACAACCGAGGTAGAGTATTTGTTTGCTTGCTCAACTAGTTAAGAGGTAGTTTGGCTTCGAAAGCTATTGTCTAAATTTTTTGATATCCAATTGGATGTGACTTGCATCTTTTACGAAAATCAAAGAAGCGTGGAGCTGTCGAAAAATCCTATGTTCCATGACAAGTTGAATCACATCAAGATCAAGTTCCACTATATCAGGGATATGGTGCAGAGAGGAGCAGTGAAGCTCCAATACATGGAAATGGAGGAGTAGATAACCGATTTGTTGGCCAAGCCTCTTGCAAGTGTGAAGTTCAAGTACTTTAGAGAAAGACTTGGTGTTCTAGAGTACTCGAGAGAGGGAGTGATGTGTTCTAGCATATCTAGAAAGATAGATTGTCTAAGCGTAAAATCCTGGTGAAGCTCATAGGTTTCTTAGATGTAATCAGTCATGTAGGTTGTCCTTGGATGTAATCAGTCCTGACAAAGCTCGCAGGTTATCCTTGGATGTAATCAGTCCTAATATGATATGGAAGAATAATATCTCTCATGGGAAATGAGACAGGTTGTTCGAGTGGGAAAATTCGGGTGCAACAGGATGCTCGAACGTAATCAGTCTTGTAATTTTTCCTCGAATGTAATCAGTCTTGGTGAAGCTCATAGGTTATCCGAGGACGTAATCAGTCTCGTGACAGGTTATCTGAATGTAAAAATGAGACGACGTGGTATGTAGGTTATTAATATGTAATATATCCTAAAGTTTTATGAGAGTAAAAATGAGACTTGGCATGGTACGTAAGTTACTCGGATGTAATACTCCCCAAAGGTTATTTGAACGAAAAAGATCTTGGACGCAGGTTGTTCAGATGTAATCCCTTAAAGGATGACCAAAGAACGTAAAAGTGCTTTATGTAGTAGGTTGTTAGGTCATAATTCATCCTTACATATATATCCATATTTTTGTGTTCCCATGTTGATATGCTAAGGTCACAAATAATGAGAGGTCCACCTAGGCTGTTCTCTGATAGAACGCAGTTCAGTCGTGGATGCTTTGTTTCTTTTTGTTTTGTCTTGTGTAGGACAAAAGAGATGTTCTAGATACGTCGTGAAGAAGGTAGAAGACACATTTTTATTGTCGTCGTAATGTAAACAAGTTCTTGGGCAATTCCTACTTGAAGACTTGCTCAAGATGTGATGAAGGCCTCATAGAGGACTAGGCCTACATCCAACATGAAAACGGGTTGGCTATGTAGAAAATTCTGATGACAGAAATTATGGCCCGTTGATCAAATAATAAGATGATGATGATAGCAGTTATGATGATGAATCTATGATTCTGTGATGATGACTCTGCGATGAAGACTTGACCAAATGCATTAATGACTGTGAAGAGAGAGAATACCTTCCTAGTTAAGAGGGAGTGTTGTGTAGTTGTAACTTCGGAATATATTCTAATGTGTATTATCATTGTATGTTTTTTTACCCCCATTAGGGATGTGCTTACCCCCTTATGGGATGTTTTGATTGTGTCTAGACCTTGAGGTACAACCTCCATTATAAGTTGGGGCAATAGTCCCCAGTGTAACATCATGTAATGTGTATTTGGAGACTCTCTAGGAGAATTCATCCATGTTAGGGAAGACATGTGGACCCCAGTCTTATGTTTGGTCAGTGACTTAAAATGGTATAAATAGGGAGGCGCTCTCCCTCATTTATGCACACCTCACACTCTCAAGTTCATATGAGAGAGATAGAAAGAGATAGGAGGAGAGACAAAGAGTTGTTGAATACTTCTTATTACTACTTTTGATCAACTTACTATTCTGAAGAAGTTTGTGGGGTTTTCTCCTTTATGGTTTCCCCGATGAAAATCTTTGTGTCTAGTGTATCTTTTATTGCTTATGCATCTTGATGTACTTGTTATTCTTTCAGATAAAGATCCTAGATAAACTAATCATATCTAAAGAAAAATTAACAATTGGGGGGTTGAATTGGTACTTATGTCTGAAGTCAATATAAATGTGACTATGTGTGAAGTTAGATTAGTGTTTTAATAAATATGTTATATGTGTGAAGGTGATGTGAATCCAATAGTGTTTGGATTTAGAGTGCTGTTTGAATATGTATGATTTGTGAGCAAATGTGGTGTGAATTTGATTGGAACAACTATGTATGAAGCAAACATGTGTCCAGAAGTTTGTTCCCCATCTTTAAATATTTTCTCTCACTAAGATTTCATATTCCGCTTTGCATGTTTTTTAGAAGTTATAAGATTTATACCATGTCACCATACTAAGGGTAAAGATAAAAAAAGGTATTAAAAATAATGGAAAATGGATACATAGGATATCTAATTAAAATAAGGTTTTTTTAAATTGGAACAATGTATTGGGATGAGGGTTGAACAAAAATACTTTTTTGAAGCGTTCACTAATATATAGTGAAATTAAGGGTATAATATTTAATATCCTATCATCACACTTTCTATGCCATAAGTTTATAGAGTGAATCCCTTAAAACTTATATACTATTGGGAAATATGAGTTGTCTTACTTTTTGGTTGAACTTGTTTGGAAATCTTAGTAGTCTTACTCTTGGGTTGAACTTGTTTCCTTGTGGCTAGAAATTTGTTGCAACCATTAGATAACTCACTAAGATGGTTTTTATATTATATTGAATGCTCAAATGAATTGCACAACAATTTAGTTATTATCCTTCAATCGATTTGACACTGGGTGGATATTCTTTCACTTTTTACTAAATCAAAGATGTCACGTGATTGATTAATTAATATCTCACTTGAACTACGGTGAATAATGTTTACATCTGAATTGTTTGGCTAGGATGTTAGTGTGCTTTTTTTTATTCCATTGCTCATATGTTTTCAAAAATAAAATAAGCATTTCATACATGTGTTATGTTTATTGGCCAACCTAGATGTATTCTTCAACCAATATGCTTCTCGAAAGGGTGTTTATGTGTATAAAAGAAGGTTATCTCTTGCTCATATGTTTTCAAAAATAAAATAGGAATTTCATACATGTGTTATGTTTATTGGACAACCTAGATGTATTCTTCAACCAATATGCTTCTTGAATGGGTGTTTATGTGTATAAAAGAAGGTTATCTCTTGTATTAACATTGGCCTGTAAATGAAGAATTGCAATCAAGACTGAATTCACTCATAGAGTCATGATGATTTCTTAGATTTCATCTTCTTAATATGTTGTGTCCAATTGGGTTTAATTGTGCAAAGGATTTGAATAAAAAACCTCTAAAAGACAAAGTCTTCAATGAAAACAATGTTTGTCATATCCTTGATTTTACTTTACTAATCAGTATTCGCATTATAGCTAGTTGTTGAGCACATGCTAAACTTTGAATAGTCCTTGAGGTAGTTTCGAAGAATAAAACTCTTTGTATAACATTTAGAACAAAGACTAGAAACTTTATAATTCCACTTGGTGTCCACTTTCTGAAAAAAGTCTTCTACTAATGGTAAAATAATATCCTTAATTGGTCATTCAATAGGAGGTTGGCTAGCATGTGTGAACTTGGTATAGTTTGGGATAAACCAAGTTTCTCTTCTTTTGGACACCTACAACTCCTCAATATGGCCTTGACACCACAACTAAGAATAATAATAAAAACCTAGAGCATTCATGTTTAGAGTCCTATTTGTGATTATAGAAGTAAGTAATTCATTTTGGAGACAAATTCACCTTGCAAACTTAATCATTTTTGTATGTTCTCTAGTATTTTGTTACCTGGAATAGTTTTTTGTGAGTGTTAAATCAAAACTAAGTTGAATTGTATAAGGTGAATTCTTAGTAGAAACCATCACCCTTCATTTTTTGAGTTAGATTTTCAATTATTATGTCTTATTGTTAAAGGGTGGAGTTGCAAAAATCCATGTAAGTTCTAAGTCAATATTTCAAAGGGCTTGAACTGAAGAATTATTAGAGTTATTGAAACTATAATACTCACCATTATTGAGGACACCATGACAATCAACAAAGTAACTCTCCAATCTGTTCTAACTTGTAACAATCCATGGAAAACCTTGGCCCCTCGATTGGACCAAAACCATCGTTTAAAGGGCCTTAAGACAACCATGAAGGTTTGGGAGCCGAAAAACTGTAGAAAATTGCCAAGAAAATGGAGAACCATTGTAAATTCATGGAACATGTGGATGGCCACCAATATCCACCTGGATCACATGTTCCAAAGAATCCACTTCGTTTTTAGTCATCATAAAATCACCACTTAGTAGAAGACACCAATTTTTACGCACCTAGTTTCCGGTGATCATCCAAAAACCATCATTTAATATGAGACAACAACTTCTACTAACACTTGATTTTTGGTCATCCTAAGACCACCACTTGGTTTGTGGTCATTCAAAATCACCAATTCAAAGAGTACTTTAGCGATGGTTTCAACCATTAGTATGTGTCCACTTCCAAATTCGATCTCTCTTTAAGAAAGATTCTTGGACTCAAACCACTTTAGGGATACCTAATCTTTAAGGTTAGGTATATTATTATTATTATTATTCACGCCAAGAAGATGAAACCAAGAATCACATATTATTGTATTTATATGGGTATCATTTGAAAAATAGAATATCATGCTTCTATTTATGCAACTCATATCATGAAAAAGTAAGAAATCACATGGTTTACTTAAAATTTTATTTTTATGTTTGAATGGATTTTTTTAATAGAATTTAATGTCAGTGTATGGAAGACATTCTAAAAAAAAGTGATTAAAGTTAATATCTTAATTTTCTCTTAAATGTTTTCTTGTTCTTCCTTGCATCTCAACTTCCCCTTAAATTTAGATGTTGAGTTTACAAATCACATATTATTGTATTTATATGGGTATCATTGTTAATGAAAAATAGAATATCATGCTTCTATTTATGCAACTCATATCATGAAAAAATAAGAAATCACATGGTTTACTTAAAATTTTATTTCTATGTTTGAATGAAATTTTTTAATAGAATTTAATGAGAGTGTTTTGAAGGCATTCTAAAAAAATGTTATTAAAATCGAACACCTTATAATATCTTAATTTTCTTTTAAATGCTTTCTAGTTCTTCCTTACATCTCAACTTCTCCTTAAATTTAGATGTTAAATTTACAAATTTTGAGAATATAATAATATTTACAACAAAACCCATTAAATATTAATACAAAGTGCCTTATTTTCCATTGGAGTGTGATCACACTCTAGTTAGTCTAAACATTTTGAAATATATTATATTTTACAATACCCTTTCACATATCTTACTTAAAATGTGTATCTTGCATTTGAAATTATTTTTACAATGTCTTATAATGTATCTTGAAATTAAAACTGCCATTACTAATAATTTTTTTCTAAAATTCTTAAATACACATTTTATCTTAAATAATATTGAAATCTCATTTAAAAAATCATCTTACTTTTTTGTTGTGTTATAATAATAAGCTAAAACCTTTAAAACCACTTGCCACCAAGAGAACTTGGGTGGCACAAAAAGAGAACTTGGGTGGCACAAAAAGATGAAACAAAAGGAATTTGATGAAGAATTTGTGTATTTTAATTGTTTTAATTATGTTTATTAATCATTAGTTTATTGACTAAAAACTAAGTAGCTATAGTTATTTTAATATCGAATTTTGTGTAATATTTGAAAGTAACAACTAAATAAAAAAAGAATTTGAATGAATTATATATATCTTGACATTTAATTAGTGATTTATAAATATTCATCAATTATAAACGTATTAATATGAAATTTTGTTTAATGTTAAGTTGATTAGTTTTTATAATATCTTATTTTTGTTTTAAATTTATTTATTGCACCACAATTTCTAACAATTTCTATGTTAAATTTACAAATATATAATATTTACAACTACAACCATTATAAAGATCTTAAATTTAAATCTCCACCTTGATCATCTTGTTTTCCAATAAATCACATCCTTGTTTTCCAATAAATCCAATAAATCACATCCTTGTGGGTCTAAATATTTTGAAAATAAATTATATTTTATAATACATGTCTCACCTATCTTACTTATTTATATATATTTATATATACATTAAAAATAATTTCTTAGATGCATCTTCTTTATACTTTGAATAATAATAAAATCTTCATTTAAAAAAGCATCTTTCTTTTTTGTGTGATAATAATAAGCTAAAATCTTTAAAACCACATGCCACGAGGAGCACTTGGGTGCCACAAAAAGTTGATGCAAAAGCAATATATTCTCATATGGAATATTTGTGTCATATTTGAGTGTAAGAATCTGGATTAAGAATTTGGGTGTCTTGATAGTTCATTGACCATACGTGAAGTAGTTGTATTTGTGTTATTGCGGATAGTTAGTGTGTTATTTTGGATGAATAATGTTTTTTCCGTAAAGGAAAAAAAAAAAAACTGAGAATGAAATTTTGGATATATATATTAATTTAATTTAATTTGTAGTTTATAGATATTTATTAGTTATAAGTTATGTATTTATATTTATTAATTATAAAAATAAATAAAAATAAAAATTAGATGAAGAATATGTTTATTGTGACATTTAATTTATGGTTTAAAAACATTTATTAACCATAAGTTATGGAGTTATATTAATGTAAAATTGTTTTAATTTCATAGATAGGTGTTTATATTTTAGAATTTTGGGATGGAATATCATCTATGCTTTGAGACAATTGTATAATCCAAATTGATTTTATAGTAATAATTAAAAATTAGTAATAAATAATTATAAAAAAATAGTAAAAAAAACTCATGTGATAAGTGCACATAATGGCATGGTAATGTGCACAAGATTTAGTAAAATTCCATTTTGCAGTTGGGAGTTGAGTTAATGAACACTTTGTGTGATAACATGTGCTTGAGCCAAGCCATACGGTAAAGATAATAGATGAATAGATAAGTGACACTTAACTTGTTACCAAAAAATAAAGGAATTTTACTGGTATAATTTTAAGTATAATATTAAAATTATGTATAATAATACAATTATGTGTCATAGAATTATGTGTAATATTTGAGTGTAGCAATGTAAAATTATGTGTATCAACGGAAGAGAAAAAGAAAAAGAAATTGAATGAAGAAGATGCGTTTTCCAATGGAGAGAGAGAATAATGGTAAGGGCGGATTCGTAAGCTGTAAATGGGAGCATCTAGTTTCTTTGGGTAACCATTGGCGAAACAATCGTTCTTGGGCAGAGTGTGCAAAATGAGCACAGATACGCGATCTATATGTGTTGCAAAACCCTTTGTGCGTCGTAGATTCCGACCAGATCTGCTGGCCTGTTTTACGCTTTACCTACCAACTTTACTTTCATCTTGTCATACTTTTTCCCATATAGTGGACCACTTCACTTATTTCATAATTTCAGGGTGAATGCTTTCCTAAATCTATCCACGCCTCTACTTTTATCTCTACTGTTTAGAAGAGACAAAGAAAGATTTAGATAGGTGGATGTGGCGCTATTTGCTTGAACAGTCGGTGGGCGGTGCTGCAGTGGATTGATGCTTATATTTGCAATGTTTATTTAATCGGAGGACGAGTGGTGTTTGGAGTCTTGTGATGGGTGAGAGGTCATGGGGCCGGCTCTGAAATGCCCGTCCCTTTCTATCATTGTCAACTGTCCAAACCGTGATGGGTTTACCAGTGGAAAGGACCCATCGGAGAATATCATCGCCATGAAAGCCAAACTGAAGTCGGCTAGCAGTGTTAATCCTTTAAAACCCTTCAGTGTTCAGCAAATTCCTGCCATGAATTTTGTTTGTTTATAATCTCTTCATCAAGTTGGAGGGATGGATTTGATTTTTGGCTTTACAATTTTTGACATCTGAAGAAAAACTTGGGCTAAATGTGATGCAATCATGTTGAGTGCAAGAGTTAAATTAGCCTTTGATATCCTGCAAGAGGCTAATTAAATTCGGAGATACAGAGGTATCCAGAGAGCCACAAGAAATTTTCACGTGATGGGAAGGGGTGCAGATTCATCGACTTCACCTCCAGATTGCCCATTACGGGACAAGATGATGAGGTCCCGGCCTGTTCCAGCTGCGGCGGCTCATGTGCTTCATAATAATTATAATTATATTCCCAAAGATGGCTTTAATTGCGATGCCAAGAAGAAATTACAAGAAGCATCCCGGCCGCCTGGTTATCCACTCTCTGGGCTTCAACGCCTGCTGAAAAACTTTCGTAAAGCAGATCAGCAGGAGGAGCCCAAGAGCGTTGGGCTGAGCATTGTTATTGAGAACTCATGGAACTGTTGCAATAGCTGTTGCAAATCAGTTTCAGGATATACAAAGGGTAGTAGCCCTGCTGCTAAAATCACACAAGGCAAACCGCCGCAAATAGTTAATAAATCAATGCTGGCCGCCGCACGCTGTAAAGATCGGTCACCCAGTGGCAGTAATTCCAAGCAACGGAGTACTTATGTTGTTTACAGTAACGTCATTGCCAAAACACCACTCCCTCCTATAGATTTTCTTGATGCATGCTACCTCTGTAAACGATCTCTGGGTCCTGGACTAGACATCTACATGTACAGGTAATGAATCAATCAATCATTTCTTAGCTTGTTCTTGTTATTCCTTTTATAGGGCGGAAAACCTAGAGTGTTTTTTTTTCACGAAGTCTATAATCGATTAGGTATCCTGTAGTTAAACTTGGGTACTAATTCCTTGTAGGTTCCTGTGAGATATCCTTAGGTTACTCTCGTATTTTGTGCAGGGGCGATAGAGCATTTTGCAGTGTGGAGTGTCGATTGAAACAAATAACCATGGATGAACAGAGTGAAAAATGCGCTTCTGTTGCCGTCAAACGCTCTGTAAATACGACCTCACCGCGGCCTCGACGTTCTGACGGGAATCGAACCCGCGTCCAAGCTGTCAGAGGCGTAACAACTGCTGCATAGTATGGCGAGTTCAACCACCAGTGCTAAAGTATATCTATACATCTAAGCTGTAACGTCGTCGGTATAATATACAGTAAGAAGTATTACAGGATTTAGTATTTTTTTTCCTGTTTTCCGTGGTGGAATCTCATATTCCGACTATATTGTTGGTTTACTGCAAACACCAACTGACAGACAGATATGATTTTGGCTGGAACCGATGACCTATTCTTGGCAAGCACTCAGGACCATATTTTCCCGATGTAACTACTCCTCGTAGCTATTAAAGGATTAGTTACAGGATTTAGTTTCACCATTGGACTTGAGTCTCCAGGGTATTTTGTGGGTAAGCTCTCTTTAATTTTAATATGGTCGATTAGATGAAAGCCCAGGTTTTGAATTACTGGTTAATTTGAGGGGAAGCAGACAAGTTTCTTAATTTACAAGTTTTTTAAGATACTGAGATGGGCTAGGTTTTTAAGGATGGTATAAAAAAAACTTTTGGTAATTGTAAGGTGGTAATTGTTTATGGAGTGTAGAATAGATGGTGAATGAGCACTTATTGTAAGAGATTTCTTGCTTAAGTTCAGCCATTGAATAATTACTTTAAAAAAAACAATTGAAACCGCTTCAACTTGCTAGGCTATCTGTACTATCTGTAATAGTGAAGAAGTATAACCACAGCGGTATTAGAATCTGTAATCACTATATCTGCCAGTTACTACTCAGCAATATTAGTTTCTGGTTATATGTTCAAGTGTGTGTAGTTGTACTACTGTAAGGAAGAATATCCTGAGGTTCTTGCAGTGTATGGACTGGCTATTCTTGGGTGGCGTTTTCCATGTCCTACTGAACGTTAATAGCAAAGCCGGATAAAGATCCTAAGGGTTTTTTTTAGCTTAAATTTCAGGAGCTTTAATAACAGCCTTTGTTGGCCATTAATAGTGATAGTGATAGTATTTCTCTAGGTGGGGAAAATCCGCTTCTGGCCTTGGTTGGTTGTTGTTGTTAGAGAACAAGGCGGGGCGCTAGAGGCTGTGGCAGACGAGACAATACCTGTTGAAAGAAAAAACAGATCTTTCCTCACACAAGTCAGTAAAGACTTTTTGTAAAACTTGGCAGATGTGGGAGATAATCTCTGATATAAATAAATAAATAAACGTATGTTTTCTCACATAAATCAGCATAGACATTTTGTGAAAGACTTGCTGGCGACATCTTCCTGCAAAAAATGCTTTCTCAAATAAATTAAAATAGTCCTTTTGTTAAACTTGGACGAAGAGCTGTACAGATTAGAGGGTAAAATCTTAAAGTGTTGGGTGCTTTTAAAAAGAAATAAAATTGCATAAACAGATATATGGGGTTTTTGGAATAACAATTACGATTTTAATTGAATTTAAATATATATTTTTTATAATATGTTATTTATGATTGTGATTAATCCGGCTTCTCCGCCGTTTAAATCCGTTAATGATTTTTTTGTTAACGCTTCAAATTTTCAACGGTTAGTGTGCTTTTTATTTTATTTTTTCCTTGCTATTAACTATGCCATTTTCCTCATCGTGAAAAAATGATATGCGTTATATTCCTATTATTTTGTTGAATTGTAGCGATCCTGAAAAGGGAAACTGAAGCTACACACCTAAATACTGCCGTAGAGTTTGCAAACACAGATTTGCGACGAGCTAACACAGATTTGCAGTCTTTTTCATTTTATGAGAATGATTTATATACATTAGATATGACATAATACATTTGTTAGAATTTTAACATAATGGTGGTATTTCAGTCGTAGAGCCCAATAAAAGGAGACTGATTCCATGAAATATATATCTATATATATATATTACTCAGTGTGTTCTAAGAGAGGGTGATATGTGCTTAATCTTTACTCTTACTCTAATGTAGATAACAACAAGGAAGAATCTAGATTTTTAATCTTTTTTATTATTTCTTTAAAAAAAAACTCACTTTACTTGTTTTTTAGTATTTTCAAGACAATTAATACCCATGTTAGGTATCTTTTCCACTGTGTGTTATAGGAATTGGGTTTTGGCCGTTAAGTGGTCATGGACTTGGCATTTTTTTAGAGACACGTTATTTTCAAATATTTCTTCATTTGTAGAAGCAGTGGTGGAATGAGAGATTGAAGCTCTCAAGGAATGAGAGATTGAAGCTCTCAATTGTTCAAAATCTCTGATCTTCATGTTGTAGGCGAAGTAAAAATATGTTTTCAGACCAACACTTTTAAGGGCGTTAATTTTATTGTTAACAGATGCCCCCTAATGTGTGATGACTGAAGCTATATTGAGGGCCGAAATATATTGATAGTTATTTTATTCTAATACTCTTCATATTGATACTCTTTAATGACGAAGGTAGGATGGTAAAGGAGTAGGATCTTGAGCGTAGAAGTTCAAAAGCATCTGCAAGTCAAACAAAGCAATAAAGCAAATATACAATACATTCTTGAGGTGGGCATACCCATGCTCAATAGTAAACAAGCATGGCCATGAACAATACAGCACAGTGGATCCATTTCAAAAATAAAAAATATATACATGCAATTTTTTATGAGTGCAAATATCCAGGCCTTTGTGATGCTTTGACATGGCAGTCTAATCTTGCACAACTCGAGCATCGTATCGATGAGTGATACAACTGCTTTTCCCATGTTCTTTAAATAAACCAACGATAGAACGAGTTTATGTCATGCGAATAAATGAGCTGATGTCGATCATAATAAAACACCATCTTATTACCGGTCATTGATGTATAACGTTAACAGATGCGAGGCCCACTGATAATGATGATAGACTCCAAGGTACTTTTGTACAAAATAACAAGTGCGAATAGATGTTTTGAAGTCGAACACTTGTAGAATTAAACAATCAAGGTTCATTGATGTATACCCACCGTGATTTGCGAGGAAGCCTGCCACTAATGACCACAAGATCCAAGGTACTCACTGGAGTTCCTAGATCCATTTTGTTGATGATGATTTGGCATCAATAGGAACACATCCATCAAAAGGAGTGCCTTAATGCATCCTACATAAACTAACGTGAAATTGAGATCAATAGGGTGACATAATTTTGTAGAGCTATGAAATCCAACACTGTATATTGGCACAAGGAAGGCCGACATGATTGGTCATGAATATTTGAGGAATGACCAACACTAGTTGACTTCCCTTGAACACATAACACGACGGATAATGACACTTGGAAACATAAGACTTGAGTAACCAACCATTGTGAAACTTGCCAATTCCATATGAATTAACGAAAGATCAATAGATGATAGGAATGATAACCTATTGGTGGATATCTATTCAAATTATTGGTACAACTTCCTAATTCAAATGTAAGTGGTGTACTTATAATTGATGCAAAGATATATGTCATGTTCAAGGGTGACAAGGACTGACTGTTTCCATTTTCTCGATGATGAATTATGAGTAGATTCAATAATATTTCTTTTTTACTTTTGTGTTTTTTAATTTTTAGTGTTTTTTCATGTATTAGCTCAAAAAAGAAAAATAAATAAAGAATGCTACATTGCATAAGAGGGAACAAGTGTTGCAAGGTATTGCACCTATGTTTCAAGAGCATAGGTCACACCAAGGAAAGGATATGTACTACAAACATGGGTTGAGCTAGTTGTGCACATTCTTTTGAATGTCCCCTTCGTAGGTAGGCTATTTGAAGTAGCTAGGATTATGTATCGATGAACAGTAAAATAGAACCAATTAACTATGGTTTTTATCCAATATGGGATCATGGCCAAGTGGGACAAAGGAGCCATTGTTTTTCTTCAGACTAATCAAAACCATAAAACACTATGAATCATGGTTTATCTTTCAAATCCCAGATCAAATAGTTTGAACATGTCAATTTCTCCAACATCCTGTAAAAGCAATCATAACCCAACTGTTTAGGCAACCAATAGGGTTCAATATATGCATTTAATATCTGAAATAACAAAGATAAGTAGAGGACTCATTTTTTACTGTTCTTGTAGGAATCACCTCTTTCGAGGATGTATCTCATAAGCAATGAACCATTTACTCAGTAATATGTCGGTTGTAGGTGAGTCTCCATGATGGATCAAGAAGTCGAAACAATTCATTTTTTTTTTGAATTTTCCATATATTCGAATTTTTTATGAATTTTTTTTTGGATATTTTATTTTGAAGAAAAGTATAAGAAGGGAGAAAGCGTTTATGCAACTCTTTTTGGTGTGTGCAAAGTTATTGCAAAAATGTGTTGAACTTAAACACACATTTTGAGTTATGATGTAATCAGTTTTACTTTATACAAAGGAATGTTACTTTAACTTTTACTTATGTTTGAAATATTTTTCTCAATATGGTGCCATGCATTCAATAGACATGCTTATTTTATCAGAATGATGTATGACAAAGATGCCAATCAAGTACATAGTTAGCTAAGGAATTAGCTAGACTATTTGAACTTCTAGGAATATGGATATACTTAATGAATTCAAAATGACGTTCTAAAATATGAACTCATAGAAACTTTCTAAACAACATCGGATCGCGAACCTGATACTGATCGTTTAACTGAGATACAACAAGTTGTGAGTCCAGTTTAATAGTAATTCGTTGGATTCCAAGGGTGTTATCCTCAACTAGAAGCTTAGTGGTGGCACTATACTCTGCAGCATTATTGGTCGCAGGTCTAAGGAAATATCCTCCCAAACTAAGAACTTGATTTTCATGTGTGAATATTACCCGTGTGGTGGAAGCAATGTTCGGAGAGATACGGTTGGCGTCATCTGCATATCCCAAATAAGTGAAAGTTTCCAATGACATATGCCAAGTACATATATGAAGCAAGATAAGTGTTTGCATGAAATAACTATTGTACAAAAGTTTTTTACATAAAATACAACATAATACAACAAAAATGTTGCGAGGCTTCAATTCTTACGCAAAGTATTTCTTTAGATAGAGACCATTTCTGATCTCCGACAAGGGTTCTCCATCATAATTGACTAACTCATATGCACCTCTTCTTAACATTGTTTTGACAACAAGTGGGCCAAACCATTTAGGTACAAATTTCCCTTTTCCTATTTTATCATTGTCATGGTCATAAACAAAAACCAAATCTCCTTTTGAAAATAATTGAATACTTTTTCATATTGGGATTTGACTCTTTTCTTGTGTGCTTCTATGTTTAATGAGGCCCCTCTTCTAGTTTCATCAAGATAATGAAGGTGGAGGAGTCTTTCTTCTTCTGTAGAAGTGTTAGGTAAGAGTTCGATAGCCATTTTTAATGGCGGGATCTCACATTCAATTGGAAACACAAATTCTTGTTGGAGAAGTAATACATCCTTAGTACATAGTTTTGACCTTAATCTAACTCCATTTTCCTTCATGCAATGATATCCTATGGTTTAGACTTAAGAGAGTTGATTATGCAACATATTTGGTTATTTTGGCATGTTCACACCAATAAGAATGCTCTAGTTTGGTCAACCCAGCCCATGTGCACCCTCATTAATGCCTTGGGGTGCTCCCTCCTTGATTTGGGGGATCCATGTTTGACTAGGAGCGCTAGGGGTGTATTTTTCCTATTTTGGCTCTCCTAGGAGCATTTATTGCCACCTTGAGCCTCCCACTCACCTCTATCTGCTCACCCACACATGCCTTGGAGTCTTTAATGCCCTAGCACACTTCACCAATGTTCACACCTTAGTTAGTGAATTTTTAGGCTGAGTTGGAGCTCCATTGGTCCACTTAGGGGGGGATTGAGGTCAAATCTCACCATGACACATGTATAAATCCAATTGGATTCTAGAGCCTCACAATTTTTTTCCAATGTATTATTAATGTGTATTATAGCATCTACAATATGGAATGTAATAATATGATTAATAATTAGCACCATTCACATGTGTTATTCTAGCTATTTTCTATCTCTTTTGTTGTTTTCTTGCCCATTTTGTCAAATGATTAGAGTGTGAATATTGCTCTATCTCCTAGATATCACTGTGAAGAAAATTCTCACATGGTATCAGAACTAGTTGGAGTTGCAAACAAATCTTGTGAGGTTTGAGTTGTTGTTTAGGGCATATTTCTAGAAAACTTGAGTGTTTGCCTTGTAGGTTTAACATCATTTTTTTGTCATAGGTTGCATAAGTAGGATGGAGAAAAAATGAGCTATGCTTACTCCATTCAATTATTTTTAATGGAAAGCTGAGATGGTCATCCATTTAAGGTCCAGGGGCCTCTATCGGGTCACCGTGGGAACTGAATGTGAGCCAAATTCTATTGTGTAGAAAGCTAAGTATTTTAATAGGATTGATGAAGCCTTTTGTATGCTCTCTCTCATCACTTCGAGGAAAATCCTCTTTCATATAGAAATTATTTGCACACTGAATGAAGTTTGGCTCAAGTTTGAGTCACTATTCAGGAAGATAGATGAAATGAGAGGTAATCAGCTTGAGAATGAGCTAATCTCTCTGAGCCCAACTCACTATGAGACCATTGAAGACTTCTTTACCAATTGAAAGTGCTATTACTTCAGCTAAAACATTATGGAATAGAGAAGAAACATGATCATATTATCTTGTCCATCCTTTCTAAGTTAGGGCTGAGTATTCAGTGTATGTTTCTACATTCCACTCATGCAAACTTACAACTAGAAATTGTAAGATGCCTACGCTAGCAGATTTCATGGATTCTTTGACTCATGAATAGGAAAATCTCCTACAAATGGGTACCATCATCAAATCCAAAATATAGAGCACTTGTTTTTGGTGTATCAAATCAATCTGAGGGAAAGAAGAAAGATTTAAAGGAAAAGGAGAAAGAGAAGAAGTAGTCAAGTTCAGAAAGAACCAGTTCTACTGATGGGAGCTCGAGATCCAGGAGGAGGAGAAACAATAGAGAAAGACCCACATATGGTTATTATAGAGTTTCAAATATTGATAAATATTTCTTCATAAATAATATGGACTTCATGACCAAGCTCCTTGAGTAGAACCATATTGCTCTTCTAGAATTTGCAAAAAGATGGGAGCGCAAGCAAGGAAATGGTAAGGTTGAGCATGCATTGAGTGCATGGGTAAAACCCATTTCTATTTTCTCTATTTCTGATAGCTCTTTTTAGGATTCATCTTCTTATATATCAGAACCTAAATCCTCCATCCCTTCCTTGGAAAAAACCCCAGTCAGTTCATCAAAGCTTCATCCCATAACTAGTCAATTTTCACTAGATTTTGATGTGCCTTCTGAAATGCATTTCCCAATCCAATAATATCTTTCCAATTCCAATTCTGAAGATGATATAGAGGCTGATATATAGGCTATGACATTCATTGACTCATTTCCTCAACCTTTTCATTACCAAAAGACCCAACAACACTGACGTTCACTAGTTGGACGTCCAAAAAATTGCCTAGTTTCCAATGCTATGTCTCTTATATGTGTTGCTATTATGTCTTGTATGTCCTTCATTGGTTGGAAAGCCATATCATTGGCCTTCATGGGACTTCTGTTGCATATTTTTGGACTTTCTTTCACCACCCATGGTTCAAATCTCAAGTCTCGAGACCTTCCAGGTTTTCTTAATTGCAATAGTGATCTAGTTGCTCACTCTTCTCTTCCTATGGATCCATTCACTCATGGAGACACCATACCTATGCTATTTTCTTCTATGTATGACATATATTCTTATATTTCAGAGACTCATGAGCTTTCTTATCGATTTATGAAGGTTCTTCATCAAATTGGGAGAAATATTGATGGTTTTATTCATGATACGACAACTACACAATGCAAATTTTGTTGAATCTTTTGATGTTATTTGGGAAAGAGTTTGTAGAGATATTTTTTCCATGGTTGATTATGCTAGTAGATCAGCATATTCTTGAAGCAAAATAAATTCTTGTGATGCCCCTCCATCATCAAATGATGACCATCAAATGGCCTCTCCACATGATCTTTGTTTACAACACTTTGATGCATTTATGCATGATCTTGGCATCCACAATATATTCACCAAGTCCACCACCAAGAAATTGTTCTTTTAGCTCATTCAAGTGAAGAAGAGGACCCATGGAAGACCTTTTGATATTTGTCATGTCCATTTATGAGGGCGAGGGGG